>JBBHKE010001364.1:0-23448 GCA_037447655.1 Zygnema cylindricum | reverse complement strand
AATCTCTAAAATCGTCAAAGATTTGGAAACCAAACATTTTTGTATGTAAATCCGTACTTGCGTATTAAGTATGTGTAGTTTGCAAGTTTACCGCGTCAATGTACCTCAAATACCTCCTTCACTTTGCTGGCTTTCAGGAAAAAACCGTATCTCTTTTCGCCAAAGATTTTACGGTCACCTTGTCCGAAGGCAAGTGACTTTGGGGACGTTTGAAAATTTTCATTTTTCATCGACGCACGTGTCTATCGTCGAGGTGTAGCAAATTGACTGGTTCTGTATTGATGAACCCACCTCGCAGAGGTGGGTTCACCAATATAGAGGCGGATGGAGCGATTGCTTCGTAGATGAAGACCAAAATGTAATCGGATGATCGATGTCTCCCCCCGGATACTTGGGGAATCGTAATCTTATTTTCTGTATTGTTGTTTTCAAGAAACTCACACAAATATAGTACGGCATGGTACGGTCAAGTAGAAAGTTATGTATTAAACCTCACTTTTCGTCTGATGTAACCATACCCTTACTGCAATTTTTTAATATACATGCGCTTGATGGGCAATGAAAAAATTAGGAAGTGCTCTCCTTCGTGTTGATAAAAAACTTGGTACTTTAATATATGGGCACATACCTTAAGGTTTAGCAGTACTTTTGATGAAATTTTTCGTATTTTTATTTTATAATTAAGTCAAAGTCAGTCAACGCATTTTAAAAAATGTGAAATTTTGAATAATGCGCATATGCATTCTTTTTCAAAGTTTTTTACCATGGGCATACTACAAAAGAAACCTCTATGGTTTCCACCATATTTGCTCAAATCCTAACGGTTCAAACTCCCTAAAATGTCTCAAAAAATCAAGCCCTCTCACATTATCATTCTCACATTTTAAGTACAATTGTCTCTTTTTGTAATAGTCGTTACATTTTGGTACATTTCCCGTACATTGAGTTTACCACCTGAGAAAAATACTACTTATACAACGTAACACCGTCAAATTCGTACATTTCGTAAAACCTTGCAAGTAAAATGTTATGCGGTGTCCGTAAATTTTTTCGTTAGGTTCTGAGGCAGTAGATTACTTTTTGGGTTTCAAAATTCACGAAAAAATGCGTAAAATGGGAAATGAAAAATAGTGCGATTTGAACAACTGTTTTCTGCGTTTTAGGGCAATTACATTGTGCAGTTTGCAGGGGTGGGGCACTTTCGTTCATGGTGGGTGTGGCCATGGGTTGGCATTCGGTGGGCAAAACAGCAGTGGTGGTCCAGGTGTACATCATTAGTGAACCATCTCATCCCCATCCTACTCACGCCCTCTGTCATTGGTCCTTTCTGATGTCCTCCTGTATTGACTTTAATAAGGTCGCATTTGAGTGGTTTTATTAATGTTAGTTAACAGTAATATGTGTCTTAACTCTAAAAAGGTTCCACTCTGATACCTCTTTGCGGCTTGTGACTCATATAAGCCTTAATGTTTCCATGTATTAGAGTAAATGTTTATTCTAAATAGGTGCAAAACATCTAAAGTTGACAACCTACTCATCTAATGCGTAACGTCATTGGTCGCCCATAATTACATGTGGCAAATTTCATATCCACGCAAAAATTACAACTCTAAAACGACGTAGCTGAAACCGCCTATCTTTCTTGCTACCATTCTAAAAATAATCCATACATTCAACAACTTGTTGCATTTTCCATGGCTATTTCATGAAAAACCACCATCGTCTACCACGTGCATACTCCCTCACATAAAACAGGCGCATATTTTGAAACTTGTCCGCTTTCACTGTGTCGTTTAAAAAAATTGAATCAATAAATATCAAACAAAATATTAAAATTCAAATTTTCAACACGAAGCTTTGGGTAAGGGTTTCTCTCTTTTTGTCCCAATATCTTCTCTTCCCTTCGTATATATATTGGATGTTGAGTCTAACAATGACATTGTCTTTCTACCTTCTGCATTTACCTTAGCCTTCTATCCTACCTTTTTGCTTCATATCCTTCTTTGCCCAAAAGGCTTATTTATTTAATGGAAATATGTGGCCCATTAAAACCTTTTTTGCGGCAAAAAACAAAGGTCCGGCTTAAATTTTCCTACCTCTGGTTGAAGAGGAGATGGAGTGGAGCAAAACCCAATGACCAGAACCACAAAGTGAAGAAATGTTATCACCTAACGTGGTGCCCTTTGTGGAAGGCACTACAACCGGAAATTTTGACTCATCGCGTGAAGAATACGGGAACGTCCCGATATCGACCGGCAAAATTCATCCTATTCCCCCCCACTCAAAATGCCTCACTCAAGTAGAAGTTGTGGGTGGAGCCATTTGGCCAGTCTGACAGGAATGGTGGGTTGGGAAGGGTGGGTGTGATGGCCCTCAGAGTAGGCAACTCACACGAAGCCTCTATGATAACCCTGACCCCTTTGTGTTCCATCAAATATAACTCCCACCCTGGCAAACAAAAACTTTGACCATCTCCACCCGTGTGAACGCAAGACTCCCCTGAGTCGATAACAAAAAGAATCTTTGAATTTGCTTTCCTAAACACTAAGTTGTTGAGGGTCAAAGTCGACCTTTTGTACTGAAGCTCTCTGGGAGGGAGGGTCCTATCTACCAAATTTTTCTAAGTCTTATCTCTCTCTAAGACTCTATCTACTTACATACGACACTAATCATATTACTGCGTTGTACAGAATTGTACAGCTATAGGTGTGATTTTTGTACGGACATTGTACGACATGGCCAAAAAGTTGACCCATGTCATATCTGGATTCGTTCCCGTAATCCTTATAGATGCCGCAATCCAATGTCATTGTGCCACATGTCATCCGATGTGGCGATGACCGCAAACCGCCGAAATCCTCTTTCGTGATCTCGACATCCTTTTCGGCCGTCCGATCGAAATCAGATTTCAATCGTAGCCGTCATAAATACTTGTGCAATATTTGTTTCGCTATCGAAACAAAAAGCGTGATATTTGTTTCTTCTCCATACCGTACTGCGTAATTTACATGACTGAATCTATGCATCCCCTATATATTTTTTGTTAAATGAATTAGTCTACGTGTAATTCTTTATATAATTATCAAACCTTATATCACCTAACACTAGCATTTGACTAAACGGATAGAACTACCGGCTACTGGGGACATTGACACATAGTAGGTACGAGGATCAAATCTTGGGTCTGTCTGGTTCCCTTTTAGTAAATCAACCAATCTACTTAATGTCTTCCTTTGGATAGCGTAGGCAGCCATGGCTCTAGCTCCCTCTCCAATTTTTAGTGACTGCGACATTTGCATGAGTTGAAGAGGGGAGCTAAAGGCAGACTGCCTCGGCTTGTTTTCTGCATTTCATTTTAGACCTAGAAAATACTAAATCAACCATTAATTTCTACACTCCTCTTATTTTCTAGTCACTCTTTAATTTCAGACCACACTTCTCCTTGCAGAAAATTAGCTTAGGGGAAGGCACAGGTTTGGTCATCATATGTGCTACCATCTCGCTATCTAGTCTGTACTCTAAACTGATTATTTTGTTTTCTACCTTTTCTCCAACAAAGCTTAGTCTAATGTCCATGTGTTTGGATTTAAAATGATGTTTAGGATTGGCAGCAATAGCAATCGTTGCGTGATTATCACAAAATATTTTATGCACACCATTTTTAAGGTGACCAAGCTTGCCAAGCAAAGACTTGACCCACATCATTTGTTTTCACAGCAGAGCAAGAGGATATACACTCAGCCTCCATGGTGGACTGAGCAATAACCTTTTGTTGTTTGCTACTCGAACAACAAGCCCCAACACCCACATGTAATACATATCTAGAAACACATCTCCTTATCAGAGCATCACCATAACTGGCATCACTCCAATTAGTGATGTCGGTATTTCCCCCACCCAAATGCAACCATAGATCCCTAGTTCCTATCAAATATCTAAGGAATCTCTTAGTTGCCTCCCTGTCTCTCTTAGTTGGAGCATTTAGACTTATACTCAGCACTTCTACAGCTGTAGCTAAATCCGACCGGGTACATTTCATAAAATAGATTAGGCTTCCCACTTATTGCCTGTAAGGAACAGTTTGCATGAACTTATGTTCTTCAAGGCCTAAATCCTCATCGAAGACTATGACTCCTTCTTCCTCACTCCCCTCACTTCCTTTCTTTAACTCCATTGGAGTTGTACAACTATTTCCTTTATCCATTTGAAACTTTTCCAACATGTTCCCTATTGCTTCTTTTTTAGTCAATTTTATAATCTTTCTTTCTCGGTCTTTTTCTAGTTGAATTCCCAAAATATATCTTGCCTCCCCCATATCCTTCATCTCAAATCTCCCTTTAAGATTGGTTTTTAGTTTATTTATTTTGTCCATTGATTTACCTAAAAAAAGCAAATCATCAACATAAATTGCAATAAATATCAAACCTTCCTCATCTTCAAAAATTTAGATTGAGTGATCTGAGGTTATCCGGATATATCCCAGACCGGTAAAAAACTCATCAAGCTTCTTATTCCACTGTCGAGCGCTTGTTTTAAACCATAAAGAGATTTGATCAGCCGGCATACCTTACTCTCCTCTCCTTGCTCCACAAATCCTTCGGGTTGTCGCATGAAGATCTCCTCTTCCAATTCTTTTGGGGAGGATTGCAGGCCACCGCCCGGCTGTTTGGTAGGACGGTGGAGCACCAGCAGCTGCCGCCAGCACCTGCCCAAGCCATACCCTCCATATGAGCCCTCTTAAATTCAAACAAATTCCTCCATCTCATCCCACAATTCCTCCTCCAAAATAGGCCCCATGCATATTTCTGCTGCTGCCTTCTTCCCTTCCCATCATGGCAAATAATGGCTGCGTGGGTTCTATCAAACAATCTTGGCTTCTCCCCTGTCCCTTTATTCCAAATTAATTTCCACCACGTCTTCCGCTTCGGGTAGAGTTGTCATTGGAGTTACATGGCCGATTCGTTCTCGGTCTGATTTGTACCTGTAAGAATTTCATCTTCTCTGAAACCTGGATAGTTAGGAAGCTCAAAGTCATCGGAATTTTCTGACTCAAATCTGATTTTTACTCACTTTGTATACTTAAAGGGATCCACAGACTTTCCTTCGTCCATAACTATTACATGCTTTACTAAGATTATATCTTCCCTTTTTAGATCATAAACTCTGTATCCTTTTACATCCTCATCATGTCCTAATAAGTACCCCGGTTATCTTTTAGGATCTAGCTTCCATTTAGACCGATCTGTATCTAGACTGAACACTTGACTGCCGGAAACCTCTAAGTGAGGTTTTTATGGTTTCCGGCTGGTCCATCTCTCATAAGGTGTTTAGCCTTTTACTGCTGAAGTAAGAACTCTATTCTTGATATAATTTGCACAATTCATTGCTTCGGCCCAAAACCTCTTTCCTATCTTCTTATCTAAGAGCATACTCCTAGCACTATCATTCAGTGTTCTATTTAATCTTTCAGCTACACTATTTTGCTCTGGATTATCAAGAACTGTCTTTTGGTGTTGCACTCCATCCTCTCTCAGAAAATCTTAAAACTGATTAGATGTATACTCTCCCCCTTATCAATCCTCACTCTTTTTATAGAGGTTTCATGGAGTTTTCCACTCCATGCTTTATATTCCATAAAAATTTGTTTGGCCTCTGACTTATTTTTCAGGAAGTACACTCTAGAATACCGAGACCAATCATCAATAATTGTCATCATAAACCTCTTCCCCCCTGTTGAAGGCACTTTGGCCTTTCCCCAGATATCAGTGTGTATTAAGTCTAGAACCTTTTCCCCTTTATAAGTCGCTTCCTTTGGGAAGGCTAACCTGTGTGCCTTACCTTGAGCACAGCCACTATAGTCACTAAGGTTTTCACTTTCCCCAAATTGAATTCCTTCCACTATTCCCATCTTTTTCATCTCTCTTAACTTATCTAGATTTACATGCCCAGGCCTCTTATGCCACAACATTATATCATGAACACCAACATAATAAAGTTTCTTCTTTACATTGCTTAAAATTTACCTAAAAATCCCTTGGCTACCTTTTTCAGCAATGAAATAAACCTCCTCCTCAAAACTAGCAGTAAAGACTCCATTCTTAGTGCTGGTATCAAAATCCCTATCATCTAATACAGATGTAGAGATGAGGTATTTTTTCAGCTCCGGAATAAACAATACATCAGAGAATGTAACTATAGATATCTTTCTTTCTACTAACACTTTCACATCCACCGATCCTACAAGAGTAGTAGTGACTATCCTCCCATCCCGGTACTATATCTCTACAATGTGAATCTTTCTAATCTTAGTGAACACGTGTTTATCCTTACACATGTGCATTGAGGCACCTGAATTTACAATCCAACTTGCTTCACCTTTCAATCCACCGAAAGCACATTTCTGCCTTCGTGGAATTTCGACCTTGTTTTTCGCCTCCAACTCCTTATCCAATAAGAGCTCACCGTCCTCGTCTACGGATTCCGCCTCATGTACTTGTGTCACAAGGGCATTTTTCTTTCCTCTCGGGGATCCACCGGTCTGCCCCTCCTTTAACCAAAGCTCTGCTAACTTCGTGCACTGCGCCGTATAGTGCCCTGGTTTCTTACAAAAATGACAAAAACCCTTAGGAGCCCTCAGTCCGAACTCGTATGTCTGATTTTTGTGCTCCCCCCCTTTATATTTTATGACCGGTTTCCTCTAATCCCTATTCCTCTAATCGGTCCCAGCTGCCAAGGCTTGCCCACTATTTCCTCCCCTTCGAATCTCAATCGTATCCCGAACCATAATCATCCCTACCACTTAATTCCATATCCACCTCGAGTCCGGCAAGTCCTACACACGGTTGACTATGTTCTCGAACTCATCTGGAAACTTCATGAGCAAGCAGTTAACCTTTTCCTTTCCATTTTCTACTTTTCAAGCACTCTCTAGTTCCATGAAAAGTGTAGCAAGCTCATTGCAAAAATCTAACATCTTCCCCCCTTTGTATACATACGCATTAATTTTCAAATCAGCCAACTACTATTGTTGAATCATACCACTTATGTATAGCTCTTTGAGAGCCACCCAAAGATCGGATGCCCTCTCCACCTGGAGATGAGGAGATGAAAGCCCTTAAGTAAGATAGCGGAGGATGAAGTGCTTTGGCGCCATAATGTTATAGTCCTAGGTATCGCTATCATTCTCCTCGTTCCGCGGAATGGGTGACATGAATGTCGAACCGGTTGCTATCGGTATGATTGTCTCCTTCTCTTTTTTTTTTTCACCACCCCCCTTTCCGTTGTCTCCTCCGTTGGAGATGGATCTGCTTTTTTCGGGGATCTGCTTCTTTTAAACCTTGGGAGAATGACAAAACTTGATAGACGCCCCACTCGTCCACTTACTATTCCCGAAAACCTTTGCTTGCATAGAGCTCGTGTCATTATACTTTCCCATTATATGAAGCCAGTTCCATTAAAGATGGGTAGCCCAGAGGGTATGCCCATAACCTGCAACTTTGAGACCTCCATTGGTCCTCAGAGTAGGCAGCTCACACGAAGCCTCTAAGATAACCCTGACCCCTTTATGTTCAAGCAAGAATAACTGTCACCTTGGCAGACAAAAACTCTGACCACCTCCACCCCTGTGAAGTCAAGACTCCCTTGAGTCTATATCAAAAAGAATCTCTAAATTTGCTCCTCGAACATTAAGTTATGGAGGGTCAAAGTTGACCTTTTGTAGAAAAGCTCTGTGGGAGAGAGGGTCCTATCTACCAAATTTTGCTAAGTCCTATCTCTCTCTAAGACTTTATCTATTCACGTACGTCACTAATCATATTAGTGTGTGGTACAAAAATGTACAGGTGTCGGTGTACTTTCTAAACGGACATTGTACGACATGGCTAAAAAGTCAACACATGTCATATTTGGATTCGTTCTCGTAATCCTCGGAGATGTCGTAATCTAATATCATTCTTCCACGTGTCATATGATGTGGCGATGACCGCAAACCGCCGAAATCCTCTTCCGCGATCTCAACATCCTTTCCGGCTGTCCGATCGCAACCAGATTTCAATCGTAGCCGTCATAACACTTGCACAGTATTTGTTTCACTATCGAAACAAAATGCGCGATATCTATTTCTTCTCCGTACCGTACTCCATACTTTACATAATTGAATCTATACATTCCGTATATCGTTTCCGTTAAATGAATTAGTCTACGTGTAATTCTTTATATTTTTATCAAACCCTATACCTCTTATCACTAACATTAGACTAAACGGATAAAGCTACCGGCTACTGCGAACTTTGACAGGCGGTAGATACCTGGATCAAATCCTGGGTATTTCAGGTTCTCTTTTAGTAAATCAACCAATCTACTGCATGTCTTCCTTTAGATAGCATAGGCAGCCATGGCTCTAGCTCCCTCTCCAACTTTTAGTGACTACGAGAACTGTGGGAGTTGAAGAGGGGAGCTAGAGGCAGACTGCCTCGGCTTCTTTTCTGCATTTCATTTTAGACCTAGAAAATAATAAAAGAACCATCAATTTCTACACTTACATCTCTCACTCCCTCTTTATCTCCCTCTCTCCTCCTCTCCCTCTCTCCCTCTCTCCCTCCCTACCTCCCTTCTCCCCCTACAACTCCCATCTTCTAGATTCCTTGGTGGATTTGGCTGTAACTTTGGGAGCTACAGTGTGTATATTATACTGCTTACTGGTGCAGTTTGAGGGGATTTTGGTATTTGTGGAGTACTCTGTGCTGTCTTAAACACGGCTGTTTGAGGGGTAGTGTGTGGTGCTTCCGAGAGTAATCCATGGTTGAAATAAGCTATGGACAATAGTATGGACGACGTCCGACCGTACAAAATTGTATTTTTATAAGTAAAAAGGTACAAATAATAATTTAATGCAGTTCGTTTTCAAGTAACTGTGTTTTAACAAAACGAGTAGTGCAAACGTCAAAGTGACGATAAACTATACGTTTTGTTAGATTTTGTACGAATACCTTATCTACAATAGAGATATTAGCGGGCCAAATTATAGTACTTAAATAAATTAGAGTAAAATTCCTTTTTGAAATAGTTTTATCACACAAATTAGTTTGTATAACTCTACTTTTTTCTTTACTCTAATTACGATTCGCGGTGTGTTGTATACACTTTTTACGGTGTTTCCAAAAATATGTCAAATTATTATGTCAATATCACATGACCGATCGTAATTATTGGTTTACTCATATAGCGTACATTATTGCAAAATGCTAATTATGCGTTTTATACCGTGTTTCCACAAATATATCATATTATTATGTCAATCTCATGCGACATGTGTTACGTATTAGTTAATAAATCAGCGGAAATCAAATTATTACGTCAATTTACCATGATAAATCCTAATTATTAGCTTACTCACATGTTTCAAACAATAAATCGATAAATTGAATTGCTATTTCAGTTAGAGAAACTTGACCACAATTCAAACGACACTAAGTCATACACCAAAATAGAGAATAGCATTCTCGCTTCTCTTAAAACTATAATCCAAAACGAAGTTCAAAATCAAAAAATGGTGAAATTGCTCGGTATTAACTAGTACATATAAAACAGGGCCACTTGAACATGTCTATGAAAAAAAATGAACATGTCTATGAAACTAAAACATGAAACAAACACATAGTAAAGAGGGAGGTTTTGTGGCTTGTAATACATGTTTTATAGTTTATCAATACAAGTCAACAAACGGTACTTCAATAATTAACACTCACACATGTTCAGCTTTGGCCGACGTGGATAGTTCTAGAGGACTTATTCGTAAGTTTTTTAAAAAATTGCGAGCGAAAACGAGTGACCAAAAAAAATTTGCGAAAATGGTGACGTTGATGTGTTGCGAAGACCTTCGACCATTTTAAGTTGGTTTCCACAATTTTTATGGTGAGAGCGATGACTAAAATTAATTTTTTATTACCACAGATAAAAAAATGCTCGTTAGTGACGAATAAAAACGTTATTTTGATTTAAAATTAACGAACGACGAAAGATTGAACTTTAACATATTTGAATTGTGGAAAAAAAATCAAATGTACATGCGAAAGAAAAAGGATTTCCTATTCTAGCGGGTGTTGCTAGATCTATTCGAGTTGTTTCGGCTTCTAGTTCCATCCCTAAATGCAATTTTCAAATGTCGAGAACATGATAACAAAGAAGAGGAGCTCACTAGCGACTTCAATTATTAAAGATATTTTGTGTGTTAAATCCAGCCGAGATCTTTTAAATGCATAATTTCTTGTTTTGTTTTGTTTTCTAATTATTGTTTATTTTAGTATTAGTTATATATATAAACATTTTTTTCTTTGATTTTTTTTTTGTATTTCACATTTTTTCTAGTGTTTATCTTCTTTTTTTTTAAACCGGAATGCTTATTTTTACCAAATTGCAAAAGCGTGGTATTTATACCACATTTAGATTTATAGATTTTGTGTATTTTTTAAGTTTAGGGTTGAGATTATGTATAATAGAGTCAAAAATAGGACGAGGTTGTGATTTGATTTTTTATATATTTGATAGTACAAAACATTTATTGGATATTTTGCTCATCACAGTTTGTTTTTTACTAATTGATTTCCTATGTGAAAAACTAATATTTTTTTTTTAAGCATACATAATTAAAACTTTACATTTTTTGTATAATTCATAACATAGAATTGAAGTCGAAAGAAAAACCGTCCGAAAACTGTAGTGAAAAATTTAGATTTGCGAGAGAATGACAGTATTATAAGAGTTTAAGAATTAATACAAGAGTTACACGCAAAAGTAGGAACAAATCTCTTGAGGGAGATGACTGTCGTGAGAAAAAAATATTTGTAAAGGGAGATTCCAAAAAGACAAAATAGTAAAAAGAAGAGGTACACGAGCTGTTTTTTTGCAAAGGAAGATGTACCACTACACCACTCATTAATATTAATGTTAATAAGTCGCTATTAATGATAGCCAAAAATCACAAAACATAGTTAACAACATTATTTAAAGACGTGGACTATAACCTACCACGTTTACCACGTGTCATTGTAGTAAATAGTATTATCAATCATAATTTTCCATTAACACTACACCACGAATCGTAATTAACGTTATTAACGCTAATTTTGTCAACACGAATTTTGACCCAAAAACTTTAAATAAAGTAAATAAATCTAAATTTTTCTTTACATTATTTAAGGTACTCTTTGATTTTGCGTTAACATCTATACACCGCGAATCGTTATTAGTGTCAATAACTCTAATTTGGGTTATTAAATTTTGATTTTTTGTCCTCAAATAGGATACATAGTTTTATTTTTTCCTTGACGTTAATTAAGGTACCGTACAAAATAGCGTAAAGAACGAAAATACAATAAGATCTAAATAGTGTGGTGTAAGGTCGATCTCAGACCGTACATAAATGTATCTTTTCAAGTGAAAATTTTACAAAAAATGAATTTAATCAGACGCGCACGCATAGGAACGTGCGCTAAAAAAACGGGATTAGTCTGTCACGTAAATTAGTCTGACATGTACGGATATTTAAATTTCACGACGGCATGCTATTTCTAATATATTGTACGGATACATATATTAATGTATATAATCATACGGCAAATATTCCATTTTCGCTGCTCCCAAATTAGCGTTAAAGCCGAAATTAAAATACACCTTTTAAAAAAAAAAAATGTATAATTCTTAATTAGCATCAATTACGGTAAATTTTCTTCAACACTATATAAAATTTGACACTAATAACGATTCACGGTGTAGTATAGTACCGTTTTAAATAGTGTGGCTTACGATCGGTGTCTGACCGCGCATAATTGTACCATATTAACGAAAAAAGTACAAAATTGATTTAATACGTGACGTTATGATGTAACTGTGTTTTCACAAACCGCGTAGTGCAAACGTCATAATGACTTAAAATCGTACGTTTGTCAGATTACGATAATTACAATTTGCTATGTAATAAATGCTTACCGCTAAAAACAACGAGCGTTGTAATTTTGTACTTTTTCGGTTACGGTCGGGTACGGTTAGTCGCGAGAAATCGAGTTTCGGTTAACTTTTATTTTCGTAGACGGTCGATTAACGGCTAACAATTTTGGAGCGTGACATAACCCGGTCGGGCGTCGGTTACTCAGATTTTGAAAAAAAAAAAAACGGTCGGTTTCGGTTATGTAAAATTTTGACTTTTGCGACCTTGGACGCAATTATTTTGTGTTTTGTATCCGGAAAAAAATTATCGCGATAAAAACGATATCGATGTTTATCGGATAGCTAACGGTGAGCGGTCCCAATATATCACTCCCACAACAAAAAATTACTTACCTACGAAAAGTGGAAAAAATATAGTACGCTACAGTATAGTATTAGTGGTATTTCACTTTGTATCATAGTTGTTCAAAACATATTCTACGCACGATTAGAACGCGCGTACAATTCGTAGAAACTAGAGAGGTCGATTTGAAAAATCGTAAAAACCTTAATGAATTTATGTCCGTACAATTTCGTACATGTAAAAAAAATGAATTGAACATGTATCGCAGTTTGTACGATTTTTGTCAAATTAGCGGTAAAACATAATTTAAATTTATATAATTATCACACCATATGTATGCAATGGAACATCTATATCAACTGGTTACGGTTGCACCGGTAAGCGGTTTCTAGGGGCATACGTAGGCCCAGGTACAATTTCCGCAAATCGAAATATTTTATCATAATAAAATAGTCTCTGTCACAAACAGGCAGTCATGGTCTTCTCACTCTACCGAAGTGGCGTCGGTAATGGCGTCTTCCTTGAATTTTCGCTTTTACTGTTGAAGTATTTATGGCGGCTTCTTTTCGAAAATTTGAAGAAGACGCCCGTACAATTTTTGAGCTTACGGCGCTCAAATAGTGTGACGCTGCAACATCTCTTTTTGGAAATGTCCTTAGACGTGACGATAAATTTCCGTACATATCTGTGTACATTCCGTACAGTTTACTGAACAGAAAGTACGGATACGTGTATCGAATTTTTTCGTTAACTAACGTACAATTTCCGTAACAATTCGAACAGCTACCGTAATTTGTCTGTAGGTTGCCGTAAAATTTCAGTTTCAGTTTACAATAGACGTTTTTTTGCGATTTTTTGAAAAGTCACGTACAATACATAGAAACTGGAAAAAAGGAAAAATATGCGCGTATTGAACAACTAGGCTTTGTATAGTGTGGCATGACACGTAAGGCAATCCGTTTTGTACTTTTACAACGGAAGAATGTAAGTCCAGTAAAACGGAATAGACCGCACAACTTTTCAATAAGAAATATATAATTATCGTTAATAACAATAGAACATGTGTTAAAATCGAATAATATTGGTATTTAATTGCGATAAAACTAGTACAGATATATTGTGCCAATTTAATGAGTATTAGTAGGCAAACAAAAAAGGTATATCGGCAATTGGCTACCGATACACAACACTAATAATTTGTATGATCTAGTTGCAAGTGATTGTGCGCTTCACACTTTTATTTATATGTTCCACTTAAAGTCTATTCATTGAGCAACCAGCTATTGCACAATATTTTCTATGTAACAGTTACAATGGTTTGCTGATTGAGTAATTTCACCTTAATTGGGTTGGGTTCATGGACCGCAAGTCTTCCTAATGGTGCAATTCCTCCTCTTAGTGAACGTCCTATTTTTGCCCTAAGTCCTTCTCATGGTACAAGTCCGCTTCATGGTGCGAGTCCTCCTCTTCGTGTGTGTCCTCCTCGTGATGTGAGTCACTTTTCGTAGTGCGAGTCCTACTTTTGGCGCGAGTACTCCACTTGGTGTGTGTCCTCCTCTTGGTGCGAGTCCTGTGGTGTGAGTAAATGTTGAGGGTCAAAATTTTGTGACGGGGTTTGTCCCCATATGCCAAAATAATCTTTTTTTCTTTCCCTTTCTTCAAAAACTTCGCGCCTTCACAATAAAATTACAACCATACGAAGAAATTGAGAAAACCAAAACTATAAATTGCGTTAGCTCCAAACTTATATTGTACTACATAATGTCATGTTGTGTTTTTTGTCCCATAGCCACATCATACCATGTCACTTTCAAAATTTGCCTTAAAACATGTGAATGATGTGTTTTAAAATAGAATATCACCACTCCAAAAATAGGAAAAAAAAACTTTGCATGTTTTAAACGATTTCACAAGTTTACGACACATTGCCATACGACTAATTGTCTTTAATATGACATATTTTTTTGCTTTGTTTTTCTTAAACGAAATTGTGTATGCACAGGTATGCTTTGTTACATATTATAAAGTTTGTTTTGTTTATTTGTTTTGGTATATAGCGATGAAAGTTTGTTTGTCAATATATAATTCAAAGGCTGATAAACAAATCTAAGTGCCAAATTTGTTTGTTAAAATGGAATATATAGTTTTTAATGTTTGTCAAATGTATTGTTTATTATTATTTTTTTTATAGAATATTTATTCTAATTATCATTCAACATTCTTTGTTGTTTCATGTTTTCTTATGGTTACCTTCTATTTGATATAAACAAACTTATTGTAAATGTAAATGGTTTGCCCTTTTTTTTTCAATAATGGCATTTTGTCTTTTACGAAATGTGTAACAGGGTTACAGAAAAGTGTACTACATTGTGGAAGTGAAGCTACTGTAGTTGCAGGTTCAGAGCAGCGCAGCTGCGACGCCAGAGTAGGGCAGCAGAGCAACGTAGCAACTTAGCAACATAACATGGCAGAGCAACGTAGCAAGATAGCAACGCCGCAGAATGTAGATCGAACTGCAAAGTTCTAGAAGGATAGTTTGGATAGATCTAGTCTAACCGTGAAGGTCCACCTATACAGCAGTAAAGTATTGGTTGACTAGGGGATGGATAGTTTAAATTGTTGATATTTGAGTATTTTCTAGGTCTTTATTAGGATAGGAAAAAGTAGAGGCAATCTGCCTCTGACTTCCTTCTCCAAGCCCCCACACTTGTTGTAGTCACTGAAGGCTGAAAAGGGAGCTAGAGCCATGGCTGCCAAAGCTCTCCAGAGATACAGGAGTAGATAATAGGTATGTTTCCTAAAAAGGTATTTGACGGACCTAGAAATTGATCCTGGTACCTACCGTCCATCAAACATCCCATAGCCGTTAGCTTTATCCATTTAGTCTAAGACTAGTGGTTAGACATATAGGGTTTAATAGATATTTAAATAATTACAAGTAGGGTTTTTCATTTAACTGGATTACGGTATATAGAGCATAGAAACTGTTGTACTTCTAGTACCGGACGAAATAAATAGTACGGACATTTATTTCGACGGTCCGTTTTAAATGACGATGTAAATCGGACGGCCATAGTTAGCGTCGACATCGCGGGAAGGACAATTTGGGAGTTTGCAGACGCCGCCACTCCGAATGACACGTGGCAACATCATACGGGATTACGGAATTTCCGAAACGGAAGAAAACAAACCCGGAAGTGACAAATGTCGCACTATGGCGATTTCGTACAATGTACGTAAACAAAGTACTCCGGCACTTGTACTTTCGTGTACGGTACCGTTTTTTTTACGTGGCATGACTTGGCGCCACGTGGAGAGATCAGATTTGGAAGCACGAATCCCGGGGATTATAAGAGCGAATCCGGAAAGGACATTTGTTAACCTTTTAGTCATGTTGTACAATGGTCGTACAAAAAGTACACCGGCACCTGTACCTTTATGTACTATACAGTAATTTGATAGGTCCGTACCTCAGTACTAGAGGTTTTAGAGAGGGGTTTAGGACTTATAATATTTTTGGTAGGTAGCTGCCTCTCCTAGAGAGTACCTTGTATAAATGGCAAACTTTGGCCAGCCATAACTATCAATTCAGTTGACCGATTTCAGTGATTCTTTTTGTTGCGGACTCAAGGGAGTCCACGCTACACAAGGGTGTAATCGGTCAGACTATTTGCCTTCTAGGGTGGCTGCATTTCTAAGGGAAAGTCAAAGTGGGTGAATGTGTCCAAAACTCATATTCTAACTTTGCATTCTGTGGTGGAACTGAGCACACAGAAAGTCTTATTTCATAGGGGTGAAGCTGTAATGGGGTTCTGATTGTCAAAGGGTCAATCATTTGGGTTTGTATACACTTGGAGTCGGCACTATCTAGATTAGCTTCTTTTGATCTGCGAATTCTGTGTGGCAATGGAGCCCATAGAATTTCATAAATAGGGGAGTAGACTTAGTCAACAAGCAGACTCTTTGAGTAGACCTTTGCAACGAGCTATCAACTTCGTAATCCTTTTCCTGCTTAACAAAGCTCACCCGTTCGAGTGACTGCTGTGTACCTTTGCTGTTGCTACGGGGAGATTTTAGGAACCTTTCGCTGTGCATTGTGGTTTGTTGTGGATTGTCTCTATTCCTTTTACACTGGTATCTAAGCTTTCTAGGACTATGTTCCTATTATCGCCGTTTTGTCAAAGGTTTCGCAAAAATTGCTGCGCCACTGACGGACTTACTCAAGAATGACGTGCCCTACGAGTGGAAAACGGCGCAAGAGACAGCTTTAACACGCTAAAGGAGCGGTTGGTTACAGTCCCTGTGTTAGCTGTCCCCGACCCGGAGATACCTTGGACAAAAATCACCGACGATAGGGATACGGCTATTGGAGCAATCCTTAATCAGGATCAAGGGAAAGGCCTGCAACCCATTGCCTACGACAGTAGGAAACTAAAGGCAGCAGAAGTTGCATTGCCTAGGACAGTCGAAAACTAAAGGCAGCGGAACTTAACTGGGCAACCCATGAAAAGGAGACAATTGATTATTAATGCAAATTTTGGAAGTGTTACGTTCGGGAAGCGGATCAGTAATCCCGATCACCACACTCAATATCTTCAACACAGCCAAGTTAAAGAAACAGTGCGATGGATGATGTTTCTTGAACTTTCAGGCCAGAACTTGTGTGAATATATCGGGAAAACGAACTGACAAATGAGTTGTCAAGGAGACTAGAGTTAGCAAGTGACGGAAACAATCCAAGCATCGCTGAGGTAGAAGCCATGTGAAAAAGAACGCTCTGCAGCACGCCCGAGCTGCCAGGAAACACGTTTCCTTTAAATTAAGGAAAGTACCTCGGTGGGAACCGGCAGAGGAGGTGGCGGAAGAAGCACAACAAGCCGAAGAACCCGAAGCTCCACAAGTTCCGGCATCAGAATAACCTGCCCAAGCGGCCATTCCGCCGCAATCGGAGGCACTAGTGGAGGTACCGGAGGAAGAGGAAGACCAGGTTCGAGAGCGAATCACTCGGAGACGTTTGGCAGCGGCGGACCATCATATTGCGCTGCTGGAGACTCAATGTGAGCAGCTCCAAAGTCAACTTGACACTCTTCGACAAGAATTTGAGGAATACCGCGAGGAGACTTACGGCATACTCCGTGGGTTGCAGTTTCCTTGAGAAAGTAAGGTCCAGCGGGACGCTAAATCCCTAGTGGGAGGCACTGTAATAGGTTTACAGAAAGGTGTACTATATTGTGGAAGTCAAGCTGTTGTAGTTGCGGTTTCAAAGCAGCGCAGCTGCGACGCCAGAGTAGCCTAGCAGAGCAACGTAGCAACTTAGCAACATGATATTGCAGCGCAGCGTAGCAGTATAGCAACGCCGCAGAATATAGATCGAACTGCAAAATTCTAGAAGGATAGTTTGGATAGATCAAGGTTGAGCGTGAAGGTCCATGTGTACAGCTGTAAAGTACTGGTTGACAAGTGGATGGATAGTTTAAATAGCGGAGTAGACTTAGTCAAGAGGCAAACTCTTTGAGTAGACCTTTGCATCGAGCTTTCAACTTTGTAATCATTTTCCTGCTAAATAAAGCTCAACCTTTCTAGTGACTTCAGTGTACCTTTGCTGTTGCTACGGGGAGATTCTAAGAACTTTCCGCTGTGCTTTGTGGTGTGTTGTGGATTGTCTCTATCCTTTTTACAAAATGAAAAATTACAAATATATTACATTTACAAAACAATATAAATTACTAAAGTGTAATTGTGAAACATATTTTATACGATCTAAAACAAAAAAAAGTAAAAAATGATTAATGTCCATTGCTTGGTGTTAAAATTTCAATCGTTCATTTTGAGGTATGCTTAAAGAAAAAAAAAACACAAATATAATAGTGTCGTGTATCGACAAGGTTTTGCCGATAATCGATATATTGGCACGATATGTCGAAACTGGTGTTACCGCCGATAAATAGTTAATAATATATGTTTTCAATCGCGATAACACTGTTATCGATATCTATCAGCGATAATTGTAATGCTTACATCGTAAAGTTGTATTTTTTATCGTGTCTTAAAGAATTGTCATTATTTCGTTACACAACGTAAAGAACACATTGTTACACGTGGCATGCTACGCTTTATGTAGTGAAAATATAAAACAGTATTTTATAAAGTACTATTATATATCAAACTACATTTTTCTTTTTATCGTCGATAAGGAATTTGTTGGTCTCGGAGCGATATATCGGGTATCCGGACCGTTCGATAACCAATGGATATCGGTTTCGGTGTTATCGCAATAAATTTCTTGTTGATACACAATACTAATATATATATGTGTATAATGTTAATATTTATATATACAGATACACATATATACAATACATATATATATATATACATACTAGACCATTATATTATATCATTTGTATTATATTTGATTGTATGTTATTATATTATATTGTATTGTAGTGTACATTCAATGTTGCATAAATTTAACAAGAGATCATTGAATTCGAGTAAATTGACTAATAAACAGACTGATTAAAATAATATTAGCAGTAATCAGGATTAGGGTGAAGTTCCATTAGTCGAAAAGTGGAGTAGTTTACAGAATTCTCTGACTATCCGTACTAAACCGTACCGCCTATTTTGTTTTTATACAAAAAACAACATTGCCGAGAATCTTGCCAATACTCTCCGAAGGTCTGGGAGGGAACACTGACCGTCAGATGTTTATTTGCGAGGCGTTCGCTTCATTTTCCCATGTAGCTGCCAACATTCGTGTAGGAAGTGGGTTGGCAGATACAGAAAAAAACTAATCGTGACACATTGGACGAATAAGATACGTGTCACGATGGAAAACCAAAGAAAATTGACGAAGTTTGCAAATGACACGCGCTCTCAAAAATACAACCAGAAATAAAAATGTTATTTCGTAACTCTCCTTCGTCATTCTATTTTCGGTACCTTTTGTTTGTCACACTATTTTCGTCAAAAGACTTTCGTTATGTTCGAAAACAGGAACCCTAAAAAATGAGCTTGCATAGAAAACTGGTGTCTACAAAAAGTATAGCAACCTTCTGTTGTATGATGATTTCCTATGCAGGTACATAGTATGCAACTTTGGTGTAAACTTTGTCGGTGCCAGAAATCTTAAGGATATTCAATATCGGTTCGTAGCTTACGTGGTGCCAGTCAACGTATAAAGGCGTGTAGCCACAAAACCAAAACTTTGAAACTTTTCTTTGGATTTTAGCGCATATTTTACGGTGTACTTTTCAAAGTGTGCCTATGTCAACTGTTGCTTGCGCGGTCATTATTTCGAATATGTGACAAGAGTAGACGTCTACAAAATGTGCAAAACGAAACGATATGTGACGACTACGAAACTTCATAAAATTGGTGACGTCTACAAAAACGGCGACGGTTGTAGACGTCGAGGTTTTTGTGACGTTGTAGATGTTTAGGGTTTTGTGACATAACGCAGTCATGCAACCATGTGAAATCACCAGTACATAGATTTTCCGCCATGGCTTCCCGATTTCGTTTTCTTATCTTTTATCATTCGATATGCCATCAAACTTCGACCAAAAATTTTAAAAAAAAAGAAAAAAGAAAAAAAAAATCATTTGATACTCTTAGTGTTGCATCTCGTGTAAATAAGAGAGAAAGAGGAGTGGTCGAGTGAGAGTGAGGAGGAGAAACGAGGACGATGTAAAATTTTGCGAAGGAACTATGAATGAAAGTGGAGGTCCAAGACCCCAACAATTTTTTTTCGTACATGCTCGTCATTTTTGTACGTACATGCGCGTGACGAGCAAGGGAAAAATAGAGTGTACTTCTTGTCGTTCAATTTTTTTGAAAATGTTTGATGCATGCAATCCCGGTTTCAATTCGTCAATAGGGTAATATTTTGATAAAAATAAGGTCGCGATTTGATTCCAATGCAAGTGTGAAGATGAGCTTGAAGTGTGTAGTGATGATAATAACGCCAAATTGCCGTACCTTCCAAGTTCCAAGATGGCGCAAAATGTACTTGTGTTTTTGCCCATTTTTTGTACGGCTTAATATTTTCTTGTTGGAAGTCCCATATACTATGTAAACGAAAAAAAAAAAATCCTTACTTGAATACATGGGGACACGCCCTAACTCTTCGTAATGGAACATCGACTCGATTAATCGGCCCGTAGAGTTGACCGTACGATTACGGAAACGACTGATGGAACTAGACCCTTAGACCATTAACAAACTAAGCTTGTAAACTATAATAAAACTAAAATCTTATCGACGATTGGGTCGAAGTAATAGCGTAACTGCAACGTTTTGTCTTCTTACTGTTTTTATTTGATTATTTTTTAAAGGGTGAAATAATTGGCTGGTTTTACTATTGTTGTGTATCGGTAAAAAACTTATCGCGATAACACCGATACTGATAGTTATCTGTTATCGAACTGTCCGCGGTCCCGATATATCGGTCCGAGACCAACAAATTCCACATCGGCGATAACTTAAAAAATAAATAGTACGCATACTATAGTACTTTGTAATATAATGTATTACAGTATTTACATTATACAGCGTGGCATGCCACGTATAAAAATCTGTTCCGTATCTATTTAAATGATAATTATTACGAGAAGCGCAACACGTAGACGTAGACAAATTTAAAATAATACTTTATAGTTCTAAAACTATACTATTGAAACGAAAAAAATTAAAATACATTGTAAAATTTGAGAATCAAACTTTTTAAAAAAATAAACGAATAGACGAACAGGGCAGAGTGAACCGTCGATGCCCAATTCGTACAGATTTTAACATTTTTACGAAAACTACGTAATATTCGTCTTTTTCATACTTTTGGTTAAATTCGTGTAAATTTCGTTGTGCGGCCTTGTAGATAAGCGTACGAAAAGGTAAATCTCGAAAAATCCTTAAAAATCATAAAAAGTACGGAATTTATCTTAAATGTACAAAATTGAATGAAAGTGTACCCTAAAATACCTTATATTACGGAATATCTATGGCAGCCGTACTGAAATATAAAGGAAAAGTACGGCAATGTACCTTGGAAACCCAAAAAATCACGTAAAATAACCCTAAAAAATACGAACGTAGATGGACACTATACGTAATTGTATAAATATTGTACGGGTACTAGTTAAGGTACGCATTTTATTTACTTTTCAACATTCTTTGATGTGGACCGTACTTAGTATTTGTTAGTTTATACGGTGCAAATATGCGCACGGGACATCTATGGAATGAACACCTGTCAGACTGCCGCCATTTACAACCACCATATTTATCCGTACGGTCCGTACATATATCGCCAATTGTTATCAATATCGGTGTTATCGCCAATAAATACCGATAAATATCGGTAAATTATCGGCGATAATACCGATAAGGATATATCGTACAAATATATCGATTATCAGGTACATGAAAAACGGTCCATATCGGTTATCGGAAAATCTTCACCGATACACAACACTACTTTTTACATAATGAAGCGCTAAAAAACTTAAAGCACTTTGACATTGGCCGTCGCTGAATGGCATATTTATCCGATTGCCTCCTACCGCGAGACATTGTACATCGCCGTACATATAAGACAGGCATAACTAGACCGGTGGCATCATTGCGGGCCAATAAAAAATTTGTCGTACCGGCATCCGCGGTAGTCTCTGCGGGGTTATCCTGCGGCCGGCTTTACTCTCCTCGAGCCTCGCGAGAATCTTCGTTTCGACCGTACAACCACATTTTTCTGCCACTTAAAACATCTTTTCTCCATACACACGTGTCCGCTTAACGATTGGAGACCATAAATCGGAAGGTGAGAACCTTGTCCTTCTATCGGAACCGTCTGATATTCCTTCCGACAAAGTGTGCACAAAAAAAAGATGCTTTAAGTGGCTAAAAAAAGTAAAACACATTAAGGCTATAAGCGATTCACGGTGTACCGTCCTGGGACACTCCACGCGAAGCTTAAAACCGTACCGTACTTTAAAGTTTGCTTAAATTATAAATGATGACATACTCTTAGGGTACGTCCCCATGTAAACGATACTTTGACAAAAAAAATCAACTGTAGTGGAGTATTTTGTAGTGTTGTGTATCGGTAAGGATTTGCCGATAACCGATATGGGCCTTTTTTCGGGTAGCCGATAATCAATATATCGGTACTGAGATTTATGTACGGACCGTACATATAAACGTGCGGCCAATCATACACGTAAATCACAAACAAAAATAGACGTACTGAGGTGCCTACCAATCACATCATTTGTACAGGCTGAAAGTACAGTATCTGGCATAAGATATGTACGGCTTTAGTACGGCTCCAGATAAAAAGATGTACCTTTCACATCCAACGTTATTGCTTGTCCCTTTCTTCCTTGGGATCCAATGGAAACCTGCCACGTGTACTACGGACAAAAAGTACAGAAAGTACAAATATATCGGTAACTCTGACCGTTCGATAAATGATAACTATCGGTATCCGTGTTATCGCGATAACTTTTTTACCGATACACAACACAAGTATTTCGTACTACTTTGAAAGCGTCCCTATGTGCGAAAATGAAATCGGAACTTTAAAATGTGACGGGTGTAGATGTGGGTAACAACTTGCGGCGATTGGAAACGACGACGAAACTTACCATGATTGATGACGTACGCAAAAACTACTACGGTTGTAGACGTCTATAATACACGCGGCAATTAGTGACGTCTCAAAAACTAACGACGGATGTACACGTATACAATGACAAATGGTGTTCAACTGTTCACTACACCGCCAATCGCTTTTAGCGTTGTGTACGCTAATCCCGTCCCGCTTTTTTCTTTTTTTATTCTCAAATAGGTTTATCCACACTATTTAAAATAAGCCCTAATTCCTTATTAGAGTAATCGATTTCTTCCAAAATTTCCAAATTCCCAATTAGCGTACACCACGCTAAATAATAGTATACGCTAATCAAACGTACACGCTAATAGCGATTGGCGGTGTACAGTATAGTACTGTACGGTGTATTATAGTACAGTACTGTACAGTACACCGCGCATCGTTATTAGTGTCAACGACACTAATTTGGGTTCTTAAAATTTTGATTTTTTTCCTCAAATAGGATACATGATTTTAATTTTTCCTTGACGTTAATTAAGGTACCGCACAAAAT
>JBBHKE010001363.1:0-75943 GCA_037447655.1 Zygnema cylindricum | reverse complement strand
TCGCAGAACGGATGAGCTTCCAGCAGAGGAGAAGAAGGTAGCAGCTGCTCCATCTCAAGGAGTGCTCGTGGGACCTGCTGGTTCATAGGAGGAAATGTACACACTTGAGGGTGAGATAGAAACTACTACAGGGATGTAGTCTGCATCTAGCCTTACAAACTACAATCCCGAAATATACAAATATTTTTGTCCTTTTTTGCCCCTTTTTTCGTTGTTCCATATGTTCTTTTCAGCATGAACAAGCGGTGAGTTTTGAACCCTGTGACATGCTATAAGCTGCTCAATATTCTGACCTACATGACAAGTATGATAATTTTGCGTCTCTCAACAGTGATTTGCTTAGTGTAATTCATTTTATTTTTGTACCAGGATTTTAGCAAAGGACTGGCTACTCATGATTGGATTTTTCGTCCGGTCAATGCTGCCATCGTTGCAGAAGAAATATGTTTTAAGCTCTCCGTAATGAAGTATGGTGGAGCCTTTTTCGCAGTGTTGCAATTTGTTATGCCTTAAGCAAATTGATCCAATTTGTGCAATGCCCTGCTATTTGTGCTGTGCAGCCTGTTTGTCAGTATTTTTTAATGTTCAGTGCCATTTGTTTCTTGTTTTTCTGCTGCTGGCAATTACTCATTAAATGAAACGATTGCATGTGTATTGTTCTTCTTTGTAGATTTTCTCTCGAATAGTTGCTGGCAACTTGAAGAATTTTGCATCTTCTCTATGATGTAAACTGCATTTGATTTTCTCCAAACGTGATAGGTGTGTGTCAGCACATTCTAGCCATTATTGCTCTCAGATATTCCTCTGAGGGGAGCAGTTACTTTTAGTCAATGTCGTCCTTCTATCCAGGCATGCCTTTTTGTTTGCAGTTCGTATAACAGCCTTCAGTGTTTTCTGCTGCTTTTGGCGTTTTGAAAACTTTGGAAAACACATAAGGAGAAAGTAGCAAACAAGGTTGCCATCATCATCATTGTGAAGTTCAGTTATCCGTCATAGAGCCGCAGTCAGAAGGCTGTGTAACTGGAAATCAGGAACTTGGCATAAGCTTACCGTATTGGACTGAAGACAGATATGGGCTAACTTTCGATCCCCATATCGTGAGGCTCAATAAAGTGGCCATATATCACAATAAGCCGGAAATTCTTCGATATAACACCCTCACCCCTGACCAATTTTGTCTTTAGAGATCACAATTGACGGTGAATTAGTGCTCGCTACCGCAAGAACTCCAAAATCAGCTAAGGTAGCTCATGTAAACCTTAATAAATGCCCCCCTGTTTAATTTTGGGATAATTCTCGAAGCTTTGTTTCTTCATCATACTTGTAATCTTCTCAGAAAAAATATTAACTGTTGGTGGACCTGCTCTATCAAAAAAAACAAAAAATATGCCAGGATTCATGTATCTCTCCTCCAGCACTCAAGCTATTGTTTTAGAATGGTCTCTTCATTAAAATATTGTCAAGGTGTTTAGAAAGGGGCCAACTCATAACCCCTCTTCGCTTGGATTAAATGGAGAATCATGGCGCTCGTTTGTGGAACAATCTGCAAAACTTTTGCACTTTCAAGCAAAGGCCAATATTTTTCTTTAGACAACGTAGGGGAATCTCAACACTACATTTGTGAAATACTAACGATGCATAACAATTTCTGTCCCACTGACAGATTTTTTATGTCATTGTCAATGCATCAATCAGCCCTCATTTTGTTTTGGTTCTGAATTAGATGGACAACTCTCAGGTTTCTCAGCACTTGACATTACTGTGCCACTCTAGCAGTACACGTGTTTCTTGCTGTCACCTTCTTTTAGATCTCTGATGATAAACTTCTTCCATTCGAGTTGGAAAAACTAGGGTATTCTCGCTACTTTGGTGCATTTGCAGTGCGAATGAACCCATAATACCAGAATTACACCGTGAATCATTATTAGACTAAAGAAATTATTAGTGTGAAAAAATAATTAGTGTCATTGATGCTAATTTAGTGCCGGAGACGTGGCTGATTATGGTCCACGTACTTTAAATAGTATAATTTATTATATTTAAGGTATCAATGACAAAATTTTGGGGCGCCGATATAGAGTACATAAGTCTAATAATGATTCAAGGTGTACTTTTGGCGCTCCAATTTCCACTTTCAATGTATCATTTCAGAAGTTCACTCTAGAACTTTTAAAACTAACAATGCATGTGTTGGTAGAAGCGATTTCGTACACGCACAGAAGGGCAGCTTGCAAAAGACAGTCCCTGTCATTAGTGTTGAGTATCGGGTAAATTCATGTCA
Organism: Zygnema cylindricum; assembly: GCA_037447655.1. Lineage (NCBI taxonomy): Eukaryota > Viridiplantae > Streptophyta > Zygnematophyceae > Zygnematales > Zygnemataceae > Zygnema > Zygnema cylindricum. Next base: position 73,662 of record JBBHKE010001363.1, on the reverse strand, counting down.
CAAATTTCGATTGAATATCGATCGAGCAGACTTTTCGATATATTGTACCGGGACCAGCATATAGCTATCTTGTCCGAAAGTCAAAACCTAAATACGCCTAACTATTGATCAGCTGCATAAAACGAGAACGAAACTGTTACCTAAAGCACAATCAATTTAAGTACTCATTACACTCGGAAGCATGATATTGATGCTTCAAATTTGACCTACCATTAAGCTTTAAATTGATTCAGGAACTTTGTTCTCAAGCCAAGTACATCGCAATTCAGAACCAATACTCGGCCAGAGTGTCTGGAATCGTCTATCAAAACAGAATTTCTGGAAGGCTTTTCAAATTAATTAACATCGACGCATTTCCCGATATGAAAACACATAAAGATAATAGTATCACTAGATTATGTAGAAAACATTCAGTTGGGAAAAAAAAATAGCATGTAATAGTAAATCATAAATTAAGATAGCCAGCTCAAAACCGGTAATTCAAAGAAGGGATTGGCAAAAATTCGAACGTATGATTGGAAAGCTTCAGAGAATGAACAGCTGCAGAATAGAAAAGGCTACAGATGAGTTTTCAGGAAAAAGACCAGCTGGGTCCTGGCTTTCAGAAGATTCAACGACTTCGAAATGGCTCCCTCACAAATTTCAGACAAACCAACAACTGACAATGCAAAACCTGCCAGATAATCACCAATCAAGCAAACCAAAAGTCAGCATAAGACAAACTCAGTCGAGCCAGCTAGAGACTGACATCTTAAAAACCACAAAGGGGATAAAGTAAAAATTGGCAATCACAGCTCCAAAGGAACCAGAATATGGAAATCATCACGGTTTACAAGTTGTCGACGGATAAGTTATCATTTACGGAAATTTCATTTCAATAAAGATACTTGTTGAGCATGAACAAGCTAGGTACAAGTGCACTTCTTTATACTGGGTGCGCACAGCCCAAATTCACAACGATCCCTACTCAAAAATCCTATATTAACCACCCGATTAATTCCCTTAAATCTCTCTAAATAACTTTTACAAGGAAAGACCTGAGTCATCATCACCCTCGGGAAGAGATGAAGAGTAGGCGAAATAGGCAGTCCAGATCAAGGTAGCAACTCCGACCAAGATCCATCCGAGTGCAGGGTTGCTCAATCCAAGACTGAGTCCAGTTCCCTCCGTGGCAAGTCGCTCGTCGACGAGAGCGAGGGCAGGGTGGGAGACCATGAAGGTGGCAGCGGCAGCGGCGGCGGCAGCTGCCTTTGCAACGGGCTTCTCCTCGCGAGTGGCGGAGCACACGACTCGTGAGCGGCGGAGGACTGGAAGGCCTGCACATCGAAAAGGTTGAAATGAGTACAGCTAGACAATTGTAGCAACTGAGATAATAATACCAAAATCCGTAGCCATCATGGAAGGATGGCTTACATACAAGACAGCATAAGTTGAGGAGATAGATAATAAGTAGCAAAATAATGACAGGGTCATGCAATCCGATACAGAATATCAGTTAAGTATGAAACTGCAAATCACGTTTTGAGAACAAGGACGGTAAAACAGACGGAGGAACTCCAAAAAAATCTCACCCTGCACACGGCTGGCAGAGACAGTCTTCTCAGAGAAGGACTTCTGAACAAAGCATGATGCGGCGGTGGAGGTAGACAACGCTGCGACGGAAGCCATTTTAGAAAGATAAGAGATTTCTACAAATTGAGAAGAGCGAAAGAGTTGTGATGGTGAAGAGAGTAGAGAGTAGATTAGTAATTTGCACAGAAAGGAGCGGTGTAGTTATCGACAAGACTGTCTCTCACTGGACTACCGTAGCTTCAAAAGCCGCATCCGATTCTGGCGACACCTTTGCGACGAATACAACGGAAATAAAGATCGCAATGAATCGCCGCCAATGAAACAGCGTACTGAAGATAGGGTCGTCGCGTCTCCACTGGGGAAAAGCGAGCTGATTGGTGAGCGCTCCACCAGGGCTGGATGCGCAATTTCCCAAACGTGGCGTCCTAAGATGTGGAGAGATATGACCGAAAGCAATATCCAAATCAATCCAATTTTGGTCATATACCCGTTAAGTGATCAATAGCATGGACCATGGAGGATTTTTAATCGCGGAATTGGAGGCCGGCAATTTCAAGATAATCAATCCAATTTTGGTCATGCGGTATACCTTTTTGGTGATTAATAGAATGGACACTTATTCCTCGGGAAATTGGAACAGGGCAATCACAAGATGTGAATCCGCACCGTCCGATCGATAAATTATGGACAGGAATTTTTACCTACATTTGCGGCGGGAATAACATGTCAAAACAAAACAATACCGCTTTCCGTACCGACCTAGAAAAAACAAACATACATAGAAACCTGTGGTGTACTGTACACCGCCAATCGTTATTAGCGTGTAAGTTTTTTTAGCGTATGAAAATAATTACCGTGGTGTACGCTATTTAAGAATTTGAAAATTTTGGAAAAAATCATACATTCTAATTATTTGATTATGGTAATTTGAATCTTTGAAAAAAAGAATGCCGGTCGCAAACATGCTTATACTAATATAGGTCTCCGTACAGAATCTGACAAATCGTACACAAACCGTACATTCACACGGTCGAAACGCGGCTGTCGGACGAATACGTTCGAACGGGATTTTTTACGACCTAGTTTTTTTTCCTTTTTAGAACGCACATTCTCATGCGTCCGCGGTTACTAAAACTAATTTATTGTACTTTTTAACTTAAAAAGATACATGTATGTACTGACTGACACTGAACGTACACCACTCTATTTAAGAGACAACATACTGAAAAAAACCCTAAATAGAATAAAGAAAAAAATAGAATGAACTACACTAATGGAGAATAAAAAAAAAAAGCGGGACGGAATTAGCATACACAACGCTAATAAGGATTGGCGGTGTACTGTAGTGTTTGATTTGAACGGTGTCCCCTTAAACTTGCAACTATAGGTTAAGGGTACGGTTACATCGGGAGGTCTCTGTAATAGTACGGACATCAAAATTTATGTATTACAGAGGCCTCGGTTACATCGCGAATCGTTTGTAAATAAGTTTTTATATACGTGTTTTGAATTGAGTGGCTCCACGTAAGTTAAGGATCAAGTCTCTAAAATCGTCAAAGATTTGGAAACCGACCATTTTCGTATAAAGATCCGTACTTGCGTATTACGTACGTGTACTTCGCAAGTGTACCGCGTTAATGTACCTCAAAGATCCCCTTCACTCTGTTGACTTTCAAGAAAAAACCGCATTTCTTTTCGGCAAAGATTTTAAGGTCACCTTGTTCGAAGGCACGTGACTTTGGGGACGTGTGAGAATTTTCATTTTTCATCGACGCACATGTCTATTGTCCAGGTGTAGCGAATTGACCATAGTTCAAAAGTAGGTGAAAGTTGGCCCATACAATATGCAAATTATACGCAAAACATACAATATGACCTTAAGACCCATATTGTATTCGGACCAATTCAGACCAATTAAAACATTCGGACCAAAAATTGGACCAATTAAAAACATTCGGACAAAAAAAATTTATTTACACCGTCAGACTTGGACGATCGGACCGTCGCTGATCAAAGTAGCGATCTAAGAATATCACATAAAAATCCCATAACACAACTTACGATAAAGGCGCCGACCAAAAGCCTACCATAAAAATGCCTACTTTTGAACTATGGAATTGACTGATTCTGTAATCGTGAACTCACCTTCGCGAGGTAAGGTGGGTTCACCATTACAAGGGCGGATGGAGCGATTGCTTCGCAAATGAGGACCAAAATGTAATCCGACGGTCGATTTTTTCTCCCATATACTTGGAGAATCGTAGTCTTATTTTTTGTAATATTGTTTTTAAGGGTGCATCTCCATTAGCCTAAGGGTTTTTTTCTATCGTTTTCTTTTCCTGTAAAACTTAGAGCCGTACCGCGTAAGTTTCAACCGTACAAAAAAATAGAAAAATGAGAAATATACTTTGCGTCATCATCGAATGTATGATGTACTACATGTTGTCGTCTTCTGTTTTACCACCCACGACCACGCCAAAAAACGTCATTTTCAAACTTTTCTTTAAAACACATGGAAGATGTGATTTAAAACAACGTATTTTCAAAAAACAAATAGGAGCAAGTATTCGCACATGTGAAAAAATTTACACAAATTTCAAACGAATTCAAGCGACGGCGAAAGGTACAATATTCGTTATTTTTTGTTCGTTTGCGTCCATTAAAGTACACAATTTGCTTTGTTTTGTCCCCACTTCGTTCAGTACGGATTTTTCCATTCCACAGGTTTGAAAACTCCGATGTAATTTGACCAAATCATGAGACATCTTTGAGGGCGCCCCAGCAAGTAGCACACGCCGCCTCTCTGACGCAACCTCACATTCTTTCCTTCAACCTTCATTTTTCCTCATCTTGTCACAAGGCATCTCTACGCTGACTAGTGGGAACCCGGAGAAAACAGTGAATGTGTCGTTTTTCGACCACTATCAAAGGCATTCAAACACTTATTTTGCTTAAAAACTATGAAAACCCACAATTATTAGTGTAGGTGAGGTATAACCAAGATTGAAGAGCGTGGAATTTGTCAAAGAGGCAACCGTACAATAAAGATAGTGGAAACGACACTTCTTCAGCCAGGGACATTCCCATGGCAGAGAGTTGAAAGGTTAAACATCTACATATGTCACGCAAAGTTATGCGACGTTCACAACGATTTTTCACAATTTGGTGCGTCATCACTGATTGTACACTGTCGACATCCGTAACAGGCATTGTCAACGTAAACAATCGTCATGCCTTTAAATGACAACTTCGTTTGGTACACATAAAGACACCCAAAATCCGGGTCCGCCTGATATACGCTAAAAAAAAAAGTAAATTCTCTATGTATCTTTTGTTCTACAACCACTGGTGCAGGTGGAGGAGCAGCCGTAGTAGTAGAAGTAGACATGATACACTCTCAGAAGCTATCAAGAATTCTATCAAACAGCTGTTTTCACGTGCTCACCAAATCTCATAAAAGCATCCAAACTTCACAAAACTCTACTAGAATATAGAGTAGTATAAAAAATGACAACTCCCAAAGTTTTAGCACAATTGACCCCACAACACTCAAGATATAATACTCAGAAGTTTCCTAAAAACTGTCTGCAATTTACTACTTAGAAGTCTGGATACATAAAATGTTCTACATCCTAAGTCTTATACTCTTCACTCAGTTGTCCCACTACATAGTGTTGTACCGCCGATACAAGTGTTCTAAGAGGATACGTATAAAAGAACTAAATTGCCACTAAGGTCTAAGTGCTCCTACTCACGCTAAAGCTAATATATCACTGTACACTCAATATGACTGAGAATCCTATACAGGTGTTTTGATCAAATAATTGTCGTCTGTTCTTAGTGAATCTCGTCCGTTGACTTGATTCATATCAACCGCAGTAGCGCTGTCCAATTCCTGATTACATTCAAATATCCGCAATTTCGTAGCAGCTGCGTTTGTCATATACAGAAGTTAACCGCAGCTGCGTTTGTCCTGTTGCGTCATAGGATGCGTTCGTCCGTACAGACTATATCAAAATTACCGCAGCTGCGCTTGTTTCATCTGCGGCGCAGCTGCGCTGTTCCAATTTTGGTGTCGGTACCATTCAAATTTTCACAGTGTTTCAAGTGAAGACGCGTGTCCCTATAAATCTATTTCCTGCTGTCAAATAAATTTGTTTGAGACTTAAGCTTTTAAAACCAACACTCCCCTAAAGCTTTAGACTCAGTGTATCAGCGCAGCTGCGATGTCGCACTAAGTGTATCATCGCAGCATAGCAGCGCAGCCATAGCACCGCAACATGGTAACATAGCAGCGCAGCTATAGTAGCGCAACATGGTAGTATCCCTATGAAGCTAATGACCTATTCACCCAATCTTACTGCATTCCTACAATAGTTCAACTTGGGAGTAGGAAGAGCTTTAGTAAGCATATCAGCAATCATTCTTGCATATGGCAGATAGCATAGTTTGATCACCCTAGAAAACACTTTTTCCCTAACAAAGTGTAATCGTACATCCATGTGCTTACTCCTGAAGTGGTGGCTAGGGTTAGAGGCAATGGCTATGGCAGCCTGGTATTCACACCATATCACTTGTGGCCGAACCTGCATGTATCCTAGTTCTTGCAACATGGATTTTACCCATAAGAGTTCTTTGAGGGCCGAGCTTGCTGCCATATATTCTGACTCCATTGTCGACTGCGCTGTAACCTTTTGAAGTTTGTTGCTCCAGCAGCACGTTCCAATCCCAATATGCAAAACGAATCGCGTGGTGGATTTCCGGCTTGGCAAGTCGCCATAGCTTGCATCACTCCAGGTTTGCAGCTTCACTTCTCCTCCGCCTAGTATGAGTTTGAGGTCTTTTGTCCCTGCCATATATCTTAAGACTCTCTTTGCTGCATCAAAATCAGATTTTCTTGGACTCTCTAGACTCCTATTCAGTACTCCGACTGCAACAGCAATGTCAGGACGGGTACAGTTCATGAATTATATTAAGCTTCCCACTATCTGTCTGTAAGGTATTTGTGTCATAGAATCATTCTCCCCTGACTCTGAATACTCGCTTATAATGACACTTGGTTATGTCTCTTCTCCCTCTAACTTCTGCCGATATTCCATTGGAGTTAGACATCCTTTTGCCCCCCACATTCCATACTCATCTAACATGTTTCCAATAGCCTTTTTTGAGTTAATTTTATTACTTTCTTAAATCTATCCCTTTCTACTTGAATACCCAAGATGTATTTTTCCTCACCGAGATCTTTCATCTCGAATCGTGAGTTTAAAGTAGTTTTTATTTTGTTGATTTCAGCCATGTATTTGTTGATTAATAATAAATCATCTACATACACTCCTATATACACTATCTCATTTTCACCTTTTAGAACGTAGACAGAGTGATCAGAACTTATCCTTTGAAATCTTAGGCTAGTCATGAATTCATCAAGCTTCAGATTCCATTGCCTAAGGGCCTGTTTAAGGCCATACAGAGATTTTAGCAATTTGCATACTAAGTGTTCTTTTCTTGGTTCTGCATACTTTTCAGGCTGCTGCATGTAAATGGTCTCCTCTAGTTCTCCATGCAATAATGTTGTCTTTACATCCATCTGATGTGTTTCCATTTCCTTATAGCAGCCAGGGCCAACAAAATCATAACTGTCGGAAATATAACAACCGGAGAGAATGTTTCTTCAAAATCGATTCTTTTTTTTGATTATAACCCTTTGTCACAAGTCTGGCCTTATATCGTTCAATGGTGTTATCGAGATTTAACTTCACCTTTAATACCCATTTGCTGCCAATCGCCTTTCGGTCTGGACGAAGTTCCACAAGCTCCCATGTTTGGGCCTCCATGATCGACTTCATTTCGTCGTTTCCTGCCTCGATCCAATGATTCCGCTCTGGTGATGAGAAGGCGTCTTGGATGGTCAAGGGCTCCCCTGAGGCTGTCGAGTAAGCAAAGTGAGAGCTTGCTTGCAGGCGGCTGCTGGATCTTCTTCCCTCGGAAATTTTGAGGCTGCGATCGTCGGATGCCGCACATTGCGCTGATTGCGCTGGTTGCGATCAGTGTGCAGTTGATTGCGCTGGTTGCAATCCGTGTGAATTCACTAGTGTTGGGTCGGTTGGAACTAAACTTGTTGAGGAATTTGGAGAGAGTCTGAATTCGGAGTCACCATCGGATAATGCTGCACCTGCGGGACAAGTTCTTGCATGCAATCTAAAATAACATACTCCTGTACTTTTTTCTTGCTTTTGCTGCTCTGTCATTTGGAGTAAATCTACCGAGTCTTGTTCATCTTTGACAATGATATTCCTTGCTACAACTATTTTCTGCCTCTCAAACACAAAGACGCTGTAACCTTTTGAGTGATCATCATATCCTAACAAAATACCTGGTAGTCCCTTCGGTTCCATTTTCCATCTATCTGTAGACGTATCTAAGATAAAGCATTTACAACCAAAGACTTTGAAATGGCTAACATCTGGTTTGCTACCTGTCCAAATCTCGTAAGGAGTAGAGTTTACCGATCTTGATCATATACTATTCTTAATGTAAACTGCACAATTTAGAGCCTCAGCCCAAAATTTCGGATCCACATTTTTATCTGCGAGCATCGACCTCGAGCTCTCCGTGAGAGTTCTATTTAATCTCTCCGACACTCCATTTTGTTTCGGTGAATATGGAACAGTCAACAGATGACTTATGCCTTCCTCGAGTAAAAAGGTTTCAAATTCTTTCGAAGTATTTTCACCACCATTGTCCGATCTGAGCTATAAAATAGTTCAATTATGAAGTTTTTCAGCCCATGCTTTATAGTGTTTGAAGTGACCAAACACCTCACTCTTCTCCTTCATGAAGTAAACTTTTGTAAACCTGGAGAAATCATATGTGAACGTGACCATATATTTCATTCCCCCGGCAGATCGAACCTTCGCAGGACCAAAAACATCCGAATGAATTTGTTGGAAAAGTTTTGTGGACCGATGCTCAGTCTCTTTAGGAAACGGTAGTCTGTGGATTTTTCCCAAAGCGCAGCCATCACATGTTTTGACCGGCTGATTTGTGATTGAGACACCCTCTAGTTTTCCAGCAATGACCATTTTTCTCAAGCTATCTTAGTTTACCTGGCCTAATCTTTTATGCCACAACTCATCCGACTGCAAAACACCGGAGTAAAGAACATCATTCTCCTTGGTATTAGCCATATCCATTCGGTACATCTTGCTATTATCTCTAGTACCTGTAACTGCGACTTTGTCATTTTTGCTAACAACCTGCCTTCCATTTTTCAAATTAACCTCAAAGCCCTTACTCTCTACCAATGACGTAGAAAACAGGTTCTTCTTAAAGTCAAGTACAAATAAGACATTGTGAAGAGTTCTTTCAGTTGCTTTGCCCTCCACATCCACTAGCAAAGACACATCAACCACAGCACAAGTCTGAACACTCATTCCACAAGCATAATAAATATTTTTCTCCGGCGTTGCTCTCAGATTTTTGAAGATGGCTTTGTTCCAGCACATGTGGGCTGACGCTCCCGTGTCCATTATCCATCCAGGGTCCTTGGCGCCTTCCATCGCGGCCACCATAGCGAATAGATCCGTTTTATTTTCCTCAGAAAATGTCAAAGTCTCATCCGGAGCGATGAAGCCGCTGAAAATAGTGCATTTCCACGATGTGTAGACCCCGTGAAGTTTTTGTAAAATTGACTTTGTTGCCATCCCGGTTTGTATAAACCTGTATCATTAGCTTTTTTAAGCTTAGGACAAAATCTATATCTATGACCTTTCTCACTACAATAAAAACATGCATTGTTGAATTGTCTATTCCCACCCTGATTAAACTGTCTAAACTTGATTAGACTGATTTCTTTGCAGATTAAACTGTCCTTTCTTCTCAAAATCTGAATTAAAAGCCTCTACCTGCTCAACATTGAGAATACTAGATGTAGATTTCTCTTCTAGCAAAATATTGATAGCTAACTGTAAAGTCCAGCTAGCTTTATCTTTCTATTTGAGCATATCAGATGCTCCTTTCATATTACGAGGGAGACCCCTCATGAGCAACACTGCCTCTTGAAACTGAGGAAACTCCCCACCTGCACAAGCATGTGTATTTATAAGGATGCGAAACTTATTAGAATATTCAGCCATTGTGCCGCCAGTGTACTTATAGTCCCAAATTTTTCTAGCTAATAATAGTTCCTTCGGACATTAGCTTTTTCATAATCATTTTTAAGAGATTTCCAGTTATCAATTGTTTTTTTCATTTTTATCGTTGAAGTCCTCAGATATATAAAATTTCAGAATGAAACAAGCTTGCGTATTTTTCTTAGACCACGACGGATCAGATTCATCCAGAGAACCATCCAATATGTCCAAGAGATTGACATTCTCAAAATGTGTCTCCACCATATACGCCCAGTAAACATATTTTTCACCAAAAAAGATAGGAATTCTTGATGACAGGCCCATAACCTGTTGTTCTACGACCACCGATGCAGGTGGAGGAGCAGCCGTAGTAGCAGAAGTAGACATGATACACGCTCAAAAGCTATCAACAATTCTATCAAACAGCTGTTTTCACGTGCTCACCAAATCTCATAAAAGCATCCAAACTTCACAAAACTCTATTAGAATATAGAGTAGTATAAACACTGACAACTCCCAAAGTTTCAGCACAACTGACCCGACAACACTCAAGATATAATGCTCAGAAGTTTCCCAAAAACTGTCTACAGTTTACTACTTGGAGGTCTGGATACATAAAATGTTCTACGTCCTAAGTTTTATACTCTTCACTCAGTTGTCCCACTACATAGTGCTGTACCGCCGATGCAAGTGTTCTAAGAGGATATGTCTAAAAGAACTAAACTGCCACTAAGGTCTAAGTGCTCCTACTCACGCTAAAGCTAATATATCACTGTACACTCAATATGACTAAGAATCCTATACAGGTGTTTTGATCAAATACTTGTCGCCTGTACTTAGTGAATCTCGTCCGTTGACTTGATTCATATCAACCGCAGTATCGCAGTCCAATTCCTGATTACATTCAAATATCCGCAGCTTCGCGTTTGTCACATACAAAAGTTAACCGCAGCTGCGTTTGTCTTGTTGCGTCGCAGGCTGCGTTCGTCCGTACGGACTATATCAAAATTACCGCAGTTGCGCTGTTCCAATGTTGGTGTCGGTGCCATTCAAATTTTCACAGTGCTTCAAGTGAAGACGCGTGTCCCTATAAATCTGTTTCCCGCTGTCAAATAAATTTGTTTGAGACTTAAGCTTTTAAAACCAACACTCATAACGTAACTAAGCTATCTCACCCTGATAAGCCTCAATCATATTTAATGGCATTGAACAATCGGAAGAGAGAGGCAGTGACAATCCGGAGAGAGACATATAGGTTTGAGTCATAAATGATGAGATGGCCTTCATCATGGAAGCAAATACTTTGGAAGTAGTGGAATGTCCTCTAGACACAAAAACGATTGGTTGCAAATAGGTGTTTAAACTGAAAATGTACCTCGATAATACCATTGAAAGATATAAGGCTCGGTTGGTAGCAAAGGGGTTCACCCAAAAGGAGGGGATTGACTATGAGGAGACTTTCGCTCCAATTGTTCGGTTCCCATCAGTAAAGATTCTCCTCAATCTAGTGGCAGCGGAAGACATAGAGATACACCAGATGGATCTTAAGACCGCTTTCCCCAATGGTGAGTGAGATGAAAAAATCTTCATGCGGCAACTAGAGGGATTAGTGGAGGAACGAGAAGAGAGCAAAGTCTGTAGGCTCATAAAGTCCTTAGATAGACTGAAGCAAGCTCCCGAACAATGGAATAACAAACTAGACGAGCTTCTCACCTGTCTGGGATATATCTAGATCACCTCTGACCATTCTATCTATATGTTTGAAGATGAGAATGGTGTCATTTTATTGCAATTTATGTGGGTGATCTGTTTGTATTAAAGAAGTTTTTGGAAAAGATCAATAAGTTAAAGAAAGATCTTAGTAGCAGATTTGACATGAAGGATTTAAGGGAGGCACGATATATTTTGGGAATCCAAATGGAGAGAGATAGGGGGAAAAGGATTATCAAACTTACTAAAAAAGAAGCAATAGGTAATATGCTTGAGAAATTCACATTGAAAAGGCAAACAATTGTACCACTCCCATGGACTTGAAGAAAATAAGTGTTGGGAGGATAGAAGGAGGAGTGATAATATTAAAAGATCAAATGAGTCTACAAGAGAGAGAGTTTATGAAGTCTATTCCTTACAGGTACATTGTAGGAAGTTTAATCTACTTTATGAAGTGTATCAGGTTGGACATACTGGAAACAGTAGGATTCCTTAGTAGGGGTCTTAACGATCTTAGCAAGAGAGATTCAGAGGCAGCCAAGAGAGTCATGAGTTATATGGTGGGAACTAGAGAGTTATGGTTGCATTTGGGAGGGGAGCACACTGACATCACTACTTAGAGTGATGCTAGTTATGGGGATGCACCTAGATGAAGATGCACTTCTGGGTATGTGTTGTATGTGGGGGAAGGTGTTTGCTGTTGGAGCAGTAAGCAACAAAAGGTGGTTGCTCAATTTACTATGGAGGCTGAATACATGGCCTCTTGTTTTTTTGTGAAAGAGTTGATGTGGGTCAAATCATTGTTACAAGAACTAGGGTATATGAAGGAGGGAGTGCATGATGTTTTTGTGATAATTAGGCTGCCACTGCAATTGCAACCAATCCAAAGCATCATTTCAAAGCTAAGCATATGGATATAATATTGAGTTTTGTGATGGAAAATGTAGAAAATAAAGTTATGAATTATGTGTATAGGTCTGATGAAAAAATGGTGGCTGATATGATGACCAAACCTCTGCCATCTCTCAAGTCAAAGTATTGTAGGGAAAAGTGTGGACTAAAATATAAGTTGAAACTAGACTAGAAAATAAAGGGACTGTTGAAATAACTAGATTTATAGGGTATTTTCTAGGTTTTAATAGATTAGTGGAAAAAATAAAAGAAAAGCGTAGGCAATCTACCTCCACCTCCTCCTTCTTGCCCCCATACTTGTTGTAGTAACTGAAGGAAAGAGAGAGTGGTGGAGCCATGGTTGCCTCAGCTCCAAAGTCAGGACTGAGGAGTGACATAACTCACTCTCAACAAAAGATTGAGTCTTGTAGGATTCAACCCCCAACCGACAGAGCAAGGCGTAGCTGTCAGCTCTAACCGGTCTGTCATAGGAGTTCGTTAGATTACATAGGGTTTGAAATTTATTTAAACTAAGTTTAGAATTATAATCCAATTAACGAAATGACCGATGAATGACATAGAAATTAGTTAATATTTTGTGCGATTATGATCACGCACGAAACAAATGAATCTGACAGTTATTTTCAACGGCTAACATTGAAAGGTGGTTTTGATCTAACGGCACATACCGACGGCGAGATTCTAGAATGACCGCATTGGTGGTTTTTTGGCCTGGTATGACCTAGCACCACGTGGCAAGATAACATTGGGAAGCGGGAATCTTGGGGAGCATACGAAAGAATTTGAAGGAGATAGGCGTCCACTCAGTTGTTTTGCCGTACACAAGCCGTACAGAAAGGACATTGGCGGTAGTACCTTTCTGTATGGTACAGTTATGTGATTTGATCCTACGTCAATAGATAGGGGTTTTGAGAGGGGTTTAGTTCTCAATGTATTTAGTATGTAGCCACCTCTCTCTAAGAGAGTTTATATAAAACTGGCATCTTTGCCGCCTCATAACTTATCGTTTGATTGGGCGTTTTAAGTGATTCTTTTTGTCGTGGACCCAGGGGAGTCGAGACTGCACAGGGGTGCTGTCAGTTGACACTTTTTCTACTTGGATAGTAGTGGTTGTAGTTGAAAGTGGTCTAGTTAAAATTGCCTAGAGGCTTCCTAAATTTTGTAGTCCAATTGAGCTTCTCCCCCTCCCATCGAGTGATGGCTAATGGACAGTACTGTCGAAACTATCGGTAAGGAGAACCCTAAACCCTCTCAAAAACTGAGGGTCTCAAAATCTAAAGCTCCTATCCTCTCTAATCCGAAGGAGACAGGTTGTTGTTTCAGTACTGCTCCGCTGGAAGTCTAACAAATATTTCCTCAAAACCCACAGTTTTGGTCAAAAAGATTCTCGTAGTGAACCCTAGCTGAAGGGCAACCAAAGCCCCAAGAAGAACTACCAAAGAGAGAACAAAGACACTCCCATGAAAATATCGGAATATAAAAGAATTATATGTTGTTTCAGAATTAACGATATCACCTTGCCTTAGAAAAATAGAGATAAAGATAGGATTTAGAATAATAGCAAGCAAGCTAAACATACCCCCAAAAGAAACGCTGACAACAAGAGGAGACGAAATCTCTCTCGAAGACACCGAAACAGGTAATGTCCTCCTTAACTCCTCGGTTTCCGCAACCCGGAACCGGCAAGACCCTTCCGATTTCCAACAGACGCCAATCTAAAATCGCCCAAACAAGAAAGATAGTGCCAACTACCAACCGGACTATGAATTCCACAATGGACGGAAGCAAACCAAGATAGCAATAGGGTCACAATCACATACAAAACAAAAGTTTCTCCAAGAGAAAGTTTGTTGGATTTTCTATGGTTTTTCTTAGGAGACAATACTGAAACAGCAACCCGTCTCCCTCGGCCCTAAGCCCCATATACAACTGAGTTTGTTTGGTTTCAGATCCAAAAGGTCAACGCAATGCAAGGAGCCAATAAGCGGAGAGCATTTGCTATCGAACTGATAAATGACAAATAAAACCGTACCACACTCAGGGCCAAAAGTTTGGCTAAATCCAAAACTGATAGTCCAAATTGGGACCACTAATCCACCAAAAATCTTGAACTAGCGTATGAACACTAGACTTTGACCTAGAGTAATAAATGGGCCGAAAGTCAGCTGTACCTAAACTGAATTCCTACTGACAGCTAGCAACATAATTTAAACGACAATCCAAAAAGCTACGTGGCCATCCACAATGTACCCCCCACTAGGGCAGGCGGAAGATAGTCCCCAATAACGGAATTGCAATCTTTGAGACGGGAGAACTTGGCCTTCCGACCTCCGTTAGGTGTGAAATAAAGTGCGTCCCACTCATTTTGGAAAATAGAATAATTATGTCTGGCTGTGTACACTCCTTTTCCGTGCTTTGATGATCGTACAGGGGAAAAAGGGTTCGGAAATCCTTGGTGAAAAAAAGGGGTGCCTGTAAAGTACACGAGCTTGACAGTGTGAATGTACGATTTGTGTAGGATTTGTCAGATTTTGTACAAAAACCTATATTAGTGTAAGCATGTCTGCGACCGACATTTACTTTTTTCAAAGACCCAAATTAGAATTATTAAACAATTAGAATGTATGTTTTTTTTCAAAATTTTCAAATTCTTAATTAACGTAAACCATGTTAATTATTCATATACGCTAAAAAAACTTCTACGCTAATAGCGATTGGCGGTGTACTGTACCTGCGGGCAGCCATTTTATTAAAACTACTAGTGTTGGGTATCGTGTAGTTTCATATCGCGATAATTTCGATATTCGAAATATCGAGTATCGATCGAGGAAAGTCCTCAGTATATCGTACCGCGACCAACATAAATTATCGCGATATATATCGCGATATTGTATTTTATAAAATAAAAATTTAATTTAATATGTTATTTAAGAGATAACGACAATTTTTTTGAAACGCGACGTAGGACGTCATTTTTGTTCCGTGACTTAAAAGGTAGGGCCGCAAAATGTAACCGACGAAAAAGTTATAATAGTATAATACTAATTCATATCGTTATTTATTTAGTACGTACTACGGTACAGAACTTCACATATGAAAACTTGAAACCCAAACTAATTTAGTCAAAGTATGATATGAAAAAAAAAATTCAAACTGTTCGTTTCAGGCATGAATGTTTATTATTATTTTTAGTTATTATTTTTTGAAGTGTACAAAATGAGAATTCTTATTATTATTTTTATTCAATATTTTATGAAGTGTATAAAATGTGATATTTTATTCTTATTGTTATTAATCATTTTATGAAGTGTACAAAATGTGAGTTTTAATTATTATTTTTATTTATTATTTTTTAAAGTGTATAAAATGTGAACTTTTATTCTTATTATTATTCATTAGAGTAGCAGTAGCTAGAACTACCTGCTACAGTAGCACTAGCAACAGCTAGTACTACTGGCAGAAGCTATAGTTAGTACTAGCATCTGCAGTAGCACTAGTTTTGGCTGCAGCGACACGTAGTTCAAGCAGCTGCAGCTAATCAATTCTCAATTAATTAGGTTCTCAATTAATCCATTTACAGTATCCGATTCGCAGTTTCCGTGAAAAAAAAATAACATCCTCCACCACTTTGACAGCAGTCCTTCTCTTCTTCCGAGAATTGACTAGCAATATTTGTTTTTTTTTTTAAGAAGCTTTGATATATTGGCGATACGATATATCGACGATATATAACGATGATTTAATAGTCGATATATCGAAGCGATATATCGATTATCGGGTACCCAAAATTCGATATATATCGAATATCGGCAAATGGTCTGTTGAAATCACTAGATTTAGGGGGAGATATTTTCTAGGTTTTAATTAGAATAAAATGGAAAAAGAAAGCACAAGCAGCCTGCCTCCACCTACTCTCTTTAGCCCCCATACTTGTTGTAGTCATTAAAGGAGAGAGAAAGCGGTGGAGCCATGGCTGCCTTTGCTCCATAGGCAGGGCATAAGAGTGACCTAAGTCACTCTCAAGAAAAGAGGTTGAGTCCGTCAGGACTCGAACCTCCGACCGGTAGGGGGAGGCGTAGCCTTCAACCCTTACCAGTCTGTCGTACTAGTCCGTTAGGATACATAGGGTTTGATAGCTATTTAAACAATAGATAGGCAACTAATCCGATTAACGGAATTACAAATAGAATACATAGAAACTAGTCGGAGATTTAGTGCGCATAAAACAAATGTACCGCACATTTGTTTTTGAACGACCTTCGTTTAAAGCCGGTTTTTATGCGACCACCCACACCATCGCCGAGATCCCGGAATGGCAGCCTTGGAAGTTTTCGGTGGACGAGCCACGTGGCACGATGTCATTGAGAAGAGGAAATTTCAGAGAACATGAGGACAAGTCCGTAGGAGACAGACGTCCACTCCATGGCCTTATGTACACATACCGTATAGAAAGTACATCGGTTGTAGTACCTTTCTCTACTGTACAATCTACTGGTTGGTTCCGTACCTCAGTAGATAGGAGTTGTGAGAGGGTTTAGAACTTAGTGAATTAACGGGGTAGCCGCCTCTCTCCCAATAATCTTGTATAAATATTGGCATCTTTGCCACTCCATAATTAATCGCCTGGTTGGGCATTTTCAGTGATTCTTCTTGCTGAGGACTCAAAGGAGTCCAAACTGCATAGGCGTGCAGTTAGATTATCTATTTGTCTTCTTTGGTGGTAGTTGTTCTAGTTGAAAGTGGGTTAGTTGAAATTGCCTAGTGGCTTCCTTTTTTTTTTGGTCCAAAAAGGGGACACATAATTGCAGTTATGGGTCCACCCTCGCGCCCATATTCAACGGACCTGTTCATTTGGCTAATAGTGGGCATGTTCACACGGGTATTGTTAGTGACATATGAACGCTTGTTTGAAGAAACCTCCGGTTTGAGGAGTGAGGTTTTCACAAGACCGCCCAACCGAGGAGACTGTGACGGGGAAACAAGTGGTCCAAAAGGGTTAAAAGGAATACTCTCACCTATTGCCACGGCACCCGAAGCGGTGGCCGTGAAGACCAAAGAAAACAACATTCAGATGTGGGAGTACACCAACATGAATGCCAGACACTTCATTTTAAGGCACCTCACTCAAGCTTTGGCAACCTCTCACCTTCACATCTTCAAGGCCGAGGAGTTGTGGATGACCTTAGTGGAGATCTATTGAGCTGGCACCATTCAGGTGCTCCAGCTGGCTTAGTAAAGGCTGACGAGTTACACTTTCAAAGGAGGAAAGATGTTGGACTATTGCAGCGATCTCTCTTGTCTGTACATGGAGATAGAAAGTGGCGGATGGACAGGCACTATGAAGATGAAAGTTAAAACTCATCATGAAGTTGCTGGAGGAGAATGAAAATATAGTGTATTGAGTGCAAAAAATGCATGATAGTGCTTGGAAGTCGAACACCGTCGTCCGAATGATACTTGTGCAAGAGAACACCATTGAGATCCGGAGAGGAGGAAAAATCATTCAAGCTCTAGCTGCCAGAAAGGACCGGTGGAGAAAGGATCCGAAGAAGCCGTACAACAGCTTCAAAGGGGAAATGGATCAATATGGAGAACGGAGGACTCCAAAGGGCCTTTGCCATTTCTGCAAAAAGCCGGCCACTTCATAGCTGATTGCATCAAGCTATCGCAGTTGAGGCTTCAAGAAAATTGTGGAGGGGGTTCTTCCAAAGGGAAAAAGAAAGCACTTGTGGTCACACGAGTGAAAGGAGAGATTAAGGAGGACGAGTCTTCCGAGGAGGAAGATGGGGAGCTTTTTCTTATCGAGAATCTAGAGGAGAAGGAGATCCCTTAAAAACAGAAGTGTGCCCTTGGAGCCATTCGGGAAGCTCCAGAGGAGGGATGGATCTTCGACTCAGGTGCATCGATGCATATGTGTTGTGACATGCACCTCTTCACTAAGCTAAGAAAGATCCCTACAGTGGAAATAGAGTATGGGGATGGGAGAGTAGTTACCACAAATCTAGTGGGCTTAGTGAAATTCTATGTGCTCCATTGCCCGCACTACGGTCCAAGGAAGCTAATCTGATAAGGTTTAATTCAAGTTTATACAAACCAAATGATTGACCCTGGACCCAGGGCCATAAGAGTTTCACCCATTGAAATAAGACTTTCTGTGTGCTCAGTTCCACCACAGAATGCAAAGTTAGAATATGAGTTTTGGACACATTCAGCCACTTTGACTTTCCCCTAGAAATGCAGCCACCTTGGCAGGCAAATAGCCTGACCGACTACACCCCTATGTAGCTTGGACTCCCCTGAGTCTGCAGCAAAAAGAATCACTGAAAATGGTCAACTGAATTGATAGTTATAGCTGGCCAAAGTTTGCCATTTATACAAGGTGCTCTCTGGGAGAGTCAGCTACCTACCGGAAATATTCTAAGTCCTAAACCCCTCTCTAAACCCTCTAGTACTGAGGTATGGACCTATCAAATTACTGTATAGTACATAAAGGTACAGGTGCCGGTGTACCTTTCGTACGACCATCATACGACATGGCTAAAAACTTAACACGTGTCCTATCCGGATTCGCTCTTATAATCCCCAGAATTCCGGCTTCCAAATCTTATCCCTCCACGTGGCCGCCTCCACATTTTTCCTATTATAATACAGACTTAGAAAATACCCAAATATCAACACTTAGTAGATCTGAAAGTCCTAGTGAAAGGTAAGACTTATATTCTCACCTTCTCAGATGTGCTTTACATTCCTCAGCAGAGAAAGAATCTTGTGTCTACCTTTGTATTAGATGACAAGGATTTTGATACCTTCACTAGAAAAGGAGTCTTTACAGCTAAGTATGGAGATGAAGTCTACTTCACAACATGTAAGGGTAGTCAAGGAATGTTTAGGCTTAACATGAGTAATGAAAAGAAAAGTGCTTACTACGGTGGTGTCTCGAGCTTGATGATCTGGCATAACCGTTTGGGGCATGTACATTCTGAATTGCTGAGGGAAATGAAGAAATTCGGTGTAGTAGAAGGCATTCAGTTTGGGGATAATGAAATGATGGATGATGTAGTGGATGTCCCCAAGGTAAAGCTCACAGACTTCCCTTTCCCAAAACTGCCACATATAGAGGTGAGAAAGTACTAGATCTGGTCCACACAGATATCTGGGGACCAGCAAGAGTACCTTCGGTTAGGGGGAAGAGATATATGCTGACAATTACTGATGATTGGTCCAGATATTCCAGAGTCTACTTCTTAAAAACAGAGTCTGAAACACCAAAGTACTTTAAAGAATACAAAGCCTGAAGTGAGAAGTTGCACGGAACCCCCATTAAGAGAATAAGGAGTGATAATGGGGGAGAGTACACCTCTAACCAGTTTGAGGATTATTTGAGAGATGAGGGATTTCAACATCAGAAAACTGTACCAAATAATTTGGAACAGAATGGGATAGCTGAGAGGTTAAACAGGACTTTGGGAGATAGTGTATGTAATAAGTTGGCAGATAAGAAAATAGGAAGAAGATTTTGGGCATTAGCCATGAACTGTGCTAACTACATTAAGAATAGAGTCCTTAATACAGTCGTTAAAGGGATGACCCCTAATGAGAGATGGGTTCGAAGGAAACAGAATATCTCTCACTTGAAAGTATTCGGTAGTCAAGTTTACAGTCTTGACACAGATAAGAAAAACTGGAAACTGGATGCTAAAGGGAAACCGGGATATTTTGTGGGATATGACAAGGATGTCAAGGGATATAGAGTCTATGACTTAGCTAAACAAGATATCATTCTGGTAAAGCATTTAGTTGTCATGGATGAAGGAAAGTCTTTTGATCCCTTCAAATAAACTAAGAAAATCAGAATCAGTTTTGAGTCCGAGAGTGATGAGGACATAGATCTTCCCAGAAGGGACACTAGTGAAAACATGACTGCAGATCCAGGGGAGATAAAAGATGAGGCAGATATACCGAAATCCTCTCATATCCTACACACTTTGAGGAAAGAGAGGAAGAGGAGTCAGAACCGGTTTTCATAGATAGGGGAGATGATGAGATAGTGCGGAGGAATCCAAGACTTCCCTTCATTCCAGCTTCGGTTTTTGAGGGAGGACGGAGGAGCAGCAAAAGGCTTCAAGAAAAGCAGGCTGCTACAAAGGTAACAAAGCTTTCTCAACCAGATGAGCCTCAGTCATACTCGGAGGCAATAGACAGCTCGGAGAAAGAGAGATGGGTTAGAGCCATACATGATGAGATGGTTTCAATCATGGAGGCAAATACTTGGGAGTTGGTGGATTGTCCACCAGATAGAAAACCTATTGGTTGTAAATAGGTATTTAAACTGAAACTGAACATAGATAATACGATTGAGAGATATAAGGCTCGGTTGGTGGCAAAGGGGTTCACCCAAAAAGAAGGGATAGATAATGAGGAGATCTTTGCTTAGGTAGTTCGATTCCCATCTGTAAGGATTCTCCTTAGTTTAGCAGCATCGGAAGACATGGAAATACATCAGATGGATATTAAGACCGCCTTCCTCAACGGTGAACTGGAGGAGGAAATCTTCATGCCGCAACCAGAAGGTTTTGTAGAGGAAGGAGAGGAAACCAAAGTCTGCACACTCATAAATTAATATATGGAGTGAAACAAGGCCCCAGACAATGGAATAAGAAACTAGATGAGTTTCTTCCTAGTTTGGGGTATATTCTGATCAGTTTTGACCACTCTATTTAAATGTTTGAGGATGAGAATGGTGTGATTTTTATTGCAATTTATGTGGATGATTTGCTGGTATTGAGTAAGTCTATGGAAAAGATAAATAGGCTAAAGAAAGATATTAGAAGTAGATACACATGAAGGATTTAGGGGAGGCTAAATATATTCTAGGATTTCAAATGGAAAGGGATAGTGGGAAGAGGATAAGCAGACTTACTCAGAAAGAGGATATAACAAATATGCTGAAGAAATTTTAGATGAAGAATGCAAACAATTGTACCACTCCCATGGACTTGAAGAAAGTAAGTGATAGGAGTGTAGAAGGAGGAGTGATAATGCTAGATGATCAGATGAGTCCAGAAGAGAGACAGTTTATGAAGTCTATTCCTTACAGACAGGTTGTAGGAAGTTTGATTTACTTTATGAATTGCAACGGACGTGATATAGCTACAGCAGTTGGAGTCCTCAGTAGGAGTCTTAATGATCCCAAAAAGAGAGACTGGGAGGCAGCCAAGAGAGTAATGAGATACCTGGTGGGAACTAGGGATCTATGGTTGCATTTGGGAGGAGAGCACACTGACATCACTACTTGGAGTGATGCTAGTTATAGGGATGCACCTTTGAGAAGATGCACTTCTGGTATGTGTTGTATGTGGGGGAAGGTGATTGTTGTTGGAGCAGCAAGCAACAAAAGGTTGTTGCTCAGTCCACTATGGAGGCTGAGTACATGGCCTATTGTTTTGTTGTGAAAGAGTTGATGTGGGTAAAGTCTTTATTGCAAGAATTGGGGTACATGAAGAAGGGAGTGCATGAAGTGTTTTGTGATAATCAAGCTGCAATTGCAATTGCAACCAATTCAAAACATCATTTCAAAGCTAAGCATATGGACATAAGATTGAGCTTTGTGAGGGAAAAGGTACAAAATGAAATTGTGAATTTGGTGTATAGGAGTGATGGGGAAATGGTAGCTGATATGATGACAAAGCCTGTGCCATCTCCCAAACTAAAGTACTGTAGGGAAAAGTGTGGATTAAAAGAGAAACTAAAATTAGACTAGAAAATAAGGGGAGTGTTGAAATCACTAGATTTAGGGGAGGTATTTTCTAGGTCTTAATTAAAATATAATGGAAAAAGAAAGCACAAGCAGCTTGCCTCCACCTACTCTCTCTAGCCCCCATACTTGTTGTAGTCATTGAAGGAGAGAGAGGGCGGTGAAGCCATGGCTGCCTTTGCTCCATATGCAGGGCTTAAGAGTGACCTAAGTCAATCTCAACCAAAAAGGTTGAGTCGGTAGGACTCGAAACCTCCGATAAGTAGGGGGAGGCGTAGCCTTCAACCCTTACAAGTCTGTCGTAGTAGTCCGTTAGGATACATACGGTTTGATAGCTATTTAAACAATAGATAGGCAACTAATCCGATTAACGGAATTACAAATAGAATACATAAAAACAAGTCGGAGTTTTAGTGTGCACGAATCAAATGTACCGGACAATTGTTTTTGAACGGCTGTCGTTTATAGCAAGTTTTTATCCGACGGCCCACACCATCGCCGAGATCCTAGAATGACAACCTTGGCAGTTGTCGGTCGTTACATGACCAGGCGACACGTGGGAAGATGTCATTGAGAAGAGGAAATTCCGGAGAACATGAGGAAAAGTCTGAAGGAGACAGACGTCCACTCCATGGCCTTGTCGTACACTGGTCGTACAGAAAGTACATCGGTTGTAGTACCTTTCTGTACTGTACAGTCTTCTGATTGGTTCCGTACCTTAGAAGACAGGAGTTGTGAGAGGGTTTATGACTTAGTGAATTAAGGAGGTAGCTGCCTCTCTCCCACTAAGCTTGTATAAATATTGACATCTTGGCCACTCCATAATTAATCGCCTGGTTGGGCGTTTTTCGTGATTCTTCTTGCTGAGGACTCAAAGGAGTCGAAACTGCACAGGGGTGCAGTTAGATTATCTATTTGTCTGCTTGGGTGGCAGTTGATCTAGTTGAAAGTGGGTTAGTTGAAAACTACCTAGAGGATTCCTCTTTTTTTTGGTCCAAATGGGGGACACATAATTGCATGGTCCTCGATACCCAACACTAGCAACTACACCCCCAATCGCTATTAGCGTAGAAGTTTCTTTAGCGTATACGAATAATTAGCGTGGTTTACGCTTATTAGTAATTTGGAAATTTTCGAAGAAATCGATTGCTCTAATTAGGAATTAGGGTTTTTTTAAATAGTGTGTATTATTATATTTGAGAATAAAAAAAAAAATTGCGGGACGGGATTAGCGTTCACAACGCTAATAGCGATTGGCGGTGTACCGTACCTGCGCGCAACCATTTTATTTATATGTGGTTGCCTCAGTTTTGTCACAGTAAACCTGCGCCGGCCGTGTGAATTGTTTTTTTTTTTCATGACGGTCGACGTTTGCAAGCGCGACAGTTTTTTAACCGCCGTTACAATACTTCGCCAGTCAAAGTTGCTAGACGGATTGACCATCAAATCTGAACTTAAAGGTACGTAGCTTGTACGAAACTATACTTCAAATGTACAATTTCTGTACAACTACACCATGAATCGTTATTCGCGTAAAGGTTTCTTTAGCGTGTAGGAACAATTACCGTTATTTACGCTTATTGAGAATTTGGATTTTTTCAAAAATAACACACATACTGGATATTTACTTATACTACAGCGTCAGATCCCTAAAAAAACAAAAAATAAATGGATGGATGAGATTCGTTCAACAAGGGATCCATTTTTCTGTGGATTATCCGCATTTGGCGTTAAGGCGTCCCAAATATCATCAACGCCAAATGCTGTTTTTTATTCTAATTATTTTAATTAATTAATTGTAATTTGTGGTCCATTGTCACTTCGACCCCTTATTAACGTATACATTAATTCTAATTTGGAGCGAAATCACCCATAGACACCATATTACAATAAACATTTACGCTATATTCGTTTGCTGTACCGAAATAGAGTACATATTGACGCTAATTGGACAAAATACAAGTTATAGTGTTTATATAAACTGAACAGTACAAAATCACATGAATCAAGAGTAAGCAGTTTTAAGACGGTTTACGTGAACGTGTAAAATAAAAACAGTTCACTGCTTTAACAGTTTAACTATAACATCATGACTTCGCACATGCGAATATATTTTACGTTCACACTGCAGAATAGGCGATTATAGGAGATCGTGTGCGAACGAGGTTTTTGGCGACGAGATTGTACCCATTTTTTTCAGCGCACGTTCATATGCATGCGCGTATAATTTATAATTTATTTTAAATATTTTAAAGTAAAAAGGTACAAATATGTACCGTCTGACATCATCCGTACACCATACTAATTATGCATTATTGTACTTTCGGTCTTGACGCTATTTTGTACGGAACCTCAATTATAGTCAAGGAAAAATTAAAATCACGTATACTATTTTGGGAAAAAAAACCAAATTTTAATAACCCAAATTAGTGTCGTTGACACTAATAACGATGCGCGGTGTAAACGTCCAAACATGAATAGCCACTTCCACTGGAAGCAAGTTTTTGCTGCACAGTGCTATTGTTGGATACCAGTTGTAACCTCCGTACTTCTGAGTCACGAAACTTAACGGGAAGCTGTGTGCTCTCACAATCACCTGACATCATGGTGGCCAAGGCGACCATGGGGACTATGGACCGGCGGCCCGGAGCATTGGGGTCTCTAGTAGTGCTTTCTGACGACATCTTGGAAGGAATTCTTCGCAGGCTTGATGCTCGTGACCTCACATGTTTGGCATGTGTTAGCAGGTTTGGCAAGAATTGGTCTTTCTAAGCTCTTTGGCGTTTCAATCCTTGTGTACAATTCAGCTCGTAAGTGATTGATCTTATGTGGATAACATTTTGATGTTTTTTTTCCTTTTGTTTTTCCAATGTTTGTTTGGTCAGTGTGCTTTATATCCTGTGCCGCGAAGAACCTCTTTGGATGCACATCTGTCTCGAGCAGCATCCAGGGCCGCTTCTTGTTTATGAAGTATCCTGGAGGCATACAGCTCTTCTCAGGTGAATGTTTCCCTTATCGTGTGCAAGATAGAGGGGGAAGGAACTCGACTTATGAAGGAAAATATACTAGAATTATGAATGCACATCTAGCGTACACATTGACTGTCTACATGCAGAAATGGTTGCATCTACTTGAAATTTAGTTGGAGATTGTTGAGCATTTTTTTTTCTTTGTTTTGATGTCCCATCAGAGGGGCACTGTAAGAACCGGTCCTCCAGTTAGATATGGATCACACTGTAGATACCTTTCATGCCAATATAGGCTACTGCACTGGGAAAGGCAAGCAATAGAGATTTCCTGAAATTTAAAGGAAGGTAAGCATGCTCAACTTATATTTATAAACGACTCCATTATCGAACACTCTTTGATTCATGCAAAATCTTACGGATTTGAAATTTTAAAAAGTTTCTCCTGGCAACTTTTGTCTGTTTCTTTTTCGATTTAATAGTGATTTAAATAGGAGAACCACGCATAGTGAGCAAGAGTGTGAATGCTCATGGATGCGCACAATTTTCAAAAGTGAAGTTGACAATGGCGAGCATGTTTCAGGTAAATTTCAAATTGTTCTTGGGATGTGAGTTCTCCATGAAGAGTCACGGAGAGAGAGCAAAGATTTTTTGCAAACCGTGAGTTACATCGTTTTGAATTTTCAAAATTAGTTCCTAGGGAAATTTGAAGAACAATTAGGCTTATAACCATTTTTCATCTTTTCATTTTTCCTGCATGTGTACAGGTTGGCCAAGGAAAAAAACTTGCCTGCTCCTGAGTCAAGACCAGCACTCTACTTTGCAGGTACCATAGTGGCTTGTTTTTACTTGCAGACCAGTATGTAGGGAAGCAAACTTTTTATGTTGGCTCACTAGACATTAAAGAACAATCTATTCATTCTGCTATGTCTTTATAGGTGGGAAAGTATGTTCCAATTGGAGAAGTCCTGCACTATCTCCTGAATTTGTCTCCAATTTGTGCTTCTAAGTTGAACCTGAGCTAATATCCTATCCAACGCTGCTTGAACAGGATTCACCTCCATGTTCCTCTACCGACGTTGGTACCGCTGTCATGTTGACCTGCAGAGCTTTGCGATGGATGATGGCCTTCTGGAGCGTACAGGGGGCCTAAATTCGGAGATCTTTGCAAACCTGTACGACGGCCGGATGCCGGTATGTCCAGCCACTAGGTCTCCATATGTCCAGAGTTGAATTTCAGCAGATTCTTGCCAGAAGTAAATGCTATGCTTGCCGATTTTCTTCTCATTGCTGACTTGTTTTGACTTCCAGTTCACCCTTGCAAGAGGTCAAGTGCAATTCGCAGTATCAAGAAAGTGTAAAATTATTTCTAACTGCAGCTCGTGATCTTCGTTTTTACACTTTCCTTGCCTGGCTCCAGGTGATGCTGACGGATTCAACTGATGGCTGGAATGCTGAAAAAACGTGGACATTGGAAAACTTTTCGAAGGAATACGCTGACGTG
Source organism: Zygnema cylindricum (assembly GCA_037447655.1). Lineage (NCBI taxonomy): Eukaryota > Viridiplantae > Streptophyta > Zygnematophyceae > Zygnematales > Zygnemataceae > Zygnema > Zygnema cylindricum. Next base: position 47,112 of record JBBHKE010001363.1, on the reverse strand, counting down.
GCACTCAGAGTAACAGTGGCCAATGGGAAACCAGTGAAAATGCGATTGGCAGATTATGCCTCATATGTGGGACAGCAGCACGATGAAGAGCCCCTATACGTTTTTGACGAGGAGGTATAATCGCTGAAATCTCAGATCGCTAGTTTTGCAGTGTGTTGTCAAGCCTCACCTCTTAATCCCGTATCCTGTGGACAAATTCATACTTCCCTCTCCTCCCACTCTGTTTCCCTTCCTCTCCCCTCCCCCTCCCCTCCCCCTCCCCCTCCCCCTCCCTGTCCCTCTGTTTCTCTCTTTTTTTTCCTCCTTTCTTACTAAGTTCTTGAACACCAGGTCGAAAGATATGAAGAGGACCTTCTTTGTGCTCCGATGCAGGGAGTCTAGATTTGTTTGCTGTGTTTATGCTGGTGTTTTGTGACCATTCGAGCAGAATTTGTACCAGTATGCCGTTGGTCTCAATGTTCTGATGCAAAGTATCTCTGTCAGTTATTTCAATTCAAGTTCCTTAGTTTATTGGTGCGTACACCTGACACAGAAGTTTAAGTACAATTTTTTGTGGAAAAGCATCAAGTTTTAGTCCAGGGTGATGGTCACCAGTGGATGACAGCAACTGAGCCCATGCTCTATGATTTTGTGTGCACAGTTTGGCGAGGCGGCTCCAGGCCTTCTACAGGACTACTCTGTCCCACCTTACTTTGAAGAGGATTTGTTGTCTGTTCTCGGTCCTCGCCGCCCTCCTTTTCGTTGGCTCATCATGGGGCCAGCTCGCTCAGGCGCCAGCTGGCACGTGGACCCCTCTCTCACAAGCGCCTGGAACTCGCTGCTTGTTGGACAAAAGAGGTCCGTATGCGAATCTTTTCGTGTTCTTACCTGTCCTGATAAAGTAGTGGGCCACATTGTGTATTGTGAAGAAGTTAAAATTCATAAATATTGGTGTGGCTCATACTCCTGACAGAAGGCTGTTTAACAGAAAATATACACAGGCAATAGAAGACGACTTGCCATGCAAACTGGAAGTGCCATATACTACATGGTGACTTGGCAGGGCCGAGATTTATTAACCGTTGATTGTTCATATGGACAGCTGGCATCTCTTGATACGTTGTTTGGAGACTTATTATGAAAGCTGGGTTTCCATGGCTCAGATGGGCGCTATACCCTCCAGGGAAGGTCCCACCGGGAGTGACGCTTCATATGGATGAGATGGATGGGGAGACACACGCTGATGGGCCCACGTCTCTTCAAGTGAGTGTGGAATTTCACCTTTGCTTTGGTCGTATTTTTTTTTCTCAAGTTTTTGAAGCATGTCCTGAAATGCGGAAAATGGGACATATCGTATGTTTTCTGATTTTGCTAAGTAAAGTACAGAGACGTCCCCATTATCACAGTAAATTTGAATTAAAGTCGCAAAATATGCCCTCCTTTTTCGCATTTTAGAACTGTCATTTGACGTGTTTTTTTAAAAGTCTGGGTCCTTACACAAATTGATGTGCTTCTATGTCTATTGCTGCCTGGCTCGGTTTGCAGTGGTGGCTGGAAGTGTACCCTTTACTGAGCCCGGAAGATCGCCCAATTGAGGTGACTCAACAAGCAGGAGAAACCATTTTTATGCCTTCCGGTTGGTGGCATTGTGTCCTCAATTTAGAATTTACTATTGCTGTGACTCACAACTTCGTAAATAATCAAAATTTTGAGACAGTCTGTCTTGATATGGCCCCTGGTTTTCGTCACCGTGGAATTGCCAGAGCCGGGGAGACCGCACTTCGAGCTGCGGATAAGTTGGATAAGGAAAGAGAGGAGGAGGAAGAAGAAACGAGGGCCCAATGCTCAGAGGGAAGTTCTGGTGACTGGGAAGAGTGGAATGGTGAAGACGAGGAGCTGATTTATGGGGTAGTTGAATTAGAGAATCAGAAGAAGGAAGATGAGGAGAAAGCCCTGAACCAGCAGACTGATGGGGAGTCAGGGAGGGCGGCCAATAAGGAAAACTCAGAGAAAGTTTCCACACATATCATTGATGACGATTCGCTTTCAATTTTTTTTAGTGTGGACACTAGGACAGAAGGCATTGAAGAGGGGTGGCGAGAAAGGCTGAAAAAATTGAAAGGAAGCTCCTTACAAAATGGGTTACAGGGTGAATTGTCGGCCATAGCCGAGAGAGAATATAATTTACATGGCGCTAGTAATGGGGAGGTAGCATCTTTAGAACTTCGTCATTGGTTGCGATGCTTGTGGGACCAGCGGCCCGATATGCAACCACGGATTTGGAAGGTAAGAGTTTTTTTTATTTTTTATTTTCAACCGTGGTTTCATTGTTCATTATTTCTGTCCAGGACAGCAGGAATTTTCTCTTAGATCCCAAAAAGATTGTGGTAATCCAACCGCGAGTGAGGAGGGAATGTTATGTGCTGTTACTTTCTTGGATCATCTGTTATTAGGAGCCAGTTGTTTCTGTGTTCTTATTGAGATTTCTTGTGCTTTTCAACTGTTCTTATTGCGTGGTTCCCAGGGCGCCTGCCTCGCTCTTGAGGCACACATATGGCTCCGCCGACTTGATGCTGTTTGTCAGAAGCACAGCTTTCCCAAACCTGAGGGTAGGGAACGGCTTCCAGTGGGGTCAGGCCACAACTTGGTGAGTTATGCTCACTACTTTGCCACAATTGTAACATACGGTGAAGATTGTAAATTCAGGTTAGGATTTCCTTGTGTAATCAGTTTTAATTGTAATGATTGGGCACAGTTATGGTTGTTGGTGGGTGAACCACAAGCTCCTTGTTCACCAGCAAAATTTCAGCAGTTTAAAAAGAATAAAATGGATACATTTCTGGTTGTTATGTAAATGTGGTTAATACGTTGCCCATATCTCATAGTACAACTTTTTCTAAACGAGTCTAGCCGATGAATAAATGTTGGTGCTGTTTTCTCTCGGTCAGGTTTACCTCGTTGGGGAGTATGCAATCAAGATATATGTGGATGGTGTGGAAGGAGAGGAGGCACTGAAAACTTTGTGCCTTGAGGTTCGTACAATTTCCCACTTCCTGTCCCGAGCTCTTTATTTTGCTCTCCGGCTCCTCTTTGCTCCAGCCGCTATCACATAATGATGCTAACATCTAATATCCTCTATGCATGGAGTTATTCTAGAGTTTATCTTGTATCGATTTTGCGTATCAAGTTTCAAATGTGTCCATCCATGGTTTTAGTAGTGGTGAAACCTGCAGAATTTTTCTGCATCCAGGCTTGGTATCTTTCTGGCTGTGTTTTTCGTTTGCAGATATTGATCGATATATCTTCTTTTATGTATAAATGCTGATCATTTGATTGAGAATTTTGTTTTTGTTGTCCTTTGTTCCAGCTTGAACTTTATCGTCAGATAAATGCAGCAAAATCTCCTGTTTCTACTGCTATTCCTCAATTAGTTGCAAGCGGGCTATTGGTCACAAAACAAGAGAGAGACGATGAGGTGGAGGCTCGTCCATGGGATGGCGCTGGACCTGAACCAATTATGGAGAAAATGGACAGTGGAAGTATTGGGAGAAAGGAGGACGAGGAAAGTAAAACTGGTTCTGAAATTGGAAATGGTTCTCGGAACGGAGGTCGGAGAAGACGAAGGCTGGGAAGACGAATGTCCCGAAGGGCTAAGAGAAAACAAAATGAGGATATAGTTAAAGAATGCTGGCCATACATTGTGACTACGAGGTGTGAAGGGATGGACTTAAAGAGCATGTGAGTCTCTTATTCGTTCTTACGCTCCAGTTCTGCAGAATATATTGTATGTATAGACATGCTATACATTGCTTCAAGTTCTGTGAGGAAGAGTGTACAAAGAATAGAAGAGGGATCAGAAAATAAAAGCTTTGGAGTGCTGAACATATGTGGGGACTGATTACAACACCATTCACCCTAGCTATAATATATATATAGTTTTTTTGCAGTCTTTTCCATGAACTTTTGGAACTGGGAAGCAGTTTTTGGTGTGGGACATTTCTTCCAACTAACCCGTTTTTCTTCCTTTTTAGGGCTCAGCATTAACTTGGCTGTCTCGGGATGCTGATGGTCCTGTACTGCACCGAAATGAGCAAAATTCTCATTTTCCTAGGACATTTGGGTGGTTTGCAGATACAACAAAATGAGTCTGGACGACCTTGAAGCCCTAGCAACTTTCTTGGGAAGAACATTGGCTGAACTTCATTCCTTACCGCTACCATCAAACAGTTTTATGGAAAAATACCTCCACGACTCTTCTGGTTCAGAAAATGTGGATGATGCGGATGACTGGACCTTATTGCCTGACGATAATGAAGAGGAAATCCTTTCTTCTCAGTTTGAAACTATAAATCTGCAGAATAATTGTGTAACTTCTTGTGAAACCGGAAATCTGTCTGTCACTGACCAGCCCAAAGGAGGTAAGTTCTTTCAGCGTTATTTTTGGATTTAGAACTCTCTCTCGCTGTCGTTGCTTGTGTTTTTAAGCCCATTTTTTGAGGGTAACGTGGATTTACTCTCATTTTACAGATCTTAAGATGGAAAGGCAAGATATATATGGAGACCCATCTTCGTCCCCCAATATAGTGGTGCCGGACCATTGGAAGCCCTTTGTGGCCATGGTTCGCTATTTCCGTTCAGAAGTTGTGGGCCTGTATGAAAATTGGTGAGTAAACTACACCGCGAATCGTAATTAGAGTAAAGAAAAAATTAGAGTAAAAAAACAAAAAAAAACAATTAGAATTATGAACGCTAATTTGTGTGATATAACTTTTTCACAGAGGAGTTTACTAAAATTTATTTAAGTACTCTATATTGGGTTATGTCGGCAATAATTATCCGCGCTGTAATTATAAACACTAAATTACGTAGACGTACAAAATCTGTCAGTCCGTATAGTTTGACGTCATTATGACGTTAGTACTATTTGTCGCGCTGAATGTCAGTTAATGTTCACACTGACGACGATGCTGTCGACGGACGAGAGTTATGCGAACGGCTTTTTTTCGATGTGATTGATTTTTTTGTTTAGTGCGATTTCACGTGCGAGCGCGATTCTATTAAAATCATTATTTGTACCTTTTTACTTATAAAAGTACAATTTTGCACAGTCGGACGTCGTCCGTACTCCACGCTATTTAAAACGAACCTATATTAGAATTTTTTACGCTAATTAAACTTTACCTTAAATAGTATAATGAAAAATTTAGAATCATTTACTCTATTAAGGTGATAGAGTTGAAATTTAGGGCGACCGAATTAGCGTTATTTACTCTAATTACGATTTGCGGTGTAGTGCACATGTTTGTAACTAGTTTTTCGTAACTGGTTCACAAAGGTTCCGAACAAAAGTTTTCTGGGTTTTTCAGAGGAAAGTATTTTGTTTGGTACAAAGCATGAGTTGATGTTGATCGGACTTGATCTGAAAGCATGACACATGAAATAATGTGTCTTTTTTGCATGTATGAAGATCATGAGCCTGGACTGTAGGAGAATGTTGCGATATTACTTTTTCTTAGTCAAATGTTATTTGAATATTACTGTATAATTATTAGCGTTTTATGTTTTTTGCCACTTAAATCAGTTTTTTTCCTTGCACACTTTTCAAATTATTAGTCTGACAGCTTGATGGACTGGAAGGTTTTTACCTTCTGATTGCGGTCTACAAACGGAAATCGGATACATGTGCACAGAGAAAAGTTGATTTAAGTGGCAAGCAAAACATTTAACTGTAGTAACGATGACTGTACCACATTTTACTTAGCAAGCTTCAAACTAGTAACGTGTAATATGTCCTCCTATTCCATACTTAAGAACTGTGGGCATAAATCCTTGTAGCACAGTATACATTAGTGACGGTGGGCGGATTTGCTTAGTCTAATGAGAATGTTATGTGCAGACAAGCTGTGTAAAAGCTGTAATAAGGGTAGCTGTTCTGACCCCACTTTTTCCCTTCATGAGTGAATGTCATTGGATGTAAAATTGTGTGCCAAAATTTATTGAATTTAATGGGTGAAATTGGGGCTTTTGATGTATCATTCTTTGTTTTTCTACAGCAAATGGATGCCAAAACACTTGGTACAACAATTGGACGACTACCTTCTCAAGGACCCTGTTGAGCTGATTTCTAGCTGGGTAATTGATTATTTAGCTATTTTTTATTTCTTGTCTTTTTCCATTTAAAAAGAAAACACACACAAGAAACCAACATTTTTCTAGAATCTCAAATGTTTAGACGCATATTCGATTTTGTTACTGAATGTCAAAATCAGACCAATTCGTGAGGAGGAGCTTTAGACATTGCTTGTTTCCTTTCCTTTTTCCCCCGACGTTTAGTTGTTGTTTAGTTTTCGTTGTAAATTTTAATGTTTTCACCTCAATCTTTTTGCCCCCTTTTTTTTGGCAGGGAGGAGAAAGCTGGCTTTCTCCAGTGTGGTTACATACGGATGCCATGGATGACAACATTATTCTGAAACCAAAAGAGAACTCGGCAAATGATTCAGGGATAGACAGAGAGATGAAAGTTGGAGAAAACCTGAGGGCTATTTTTTGTGCTAATGGACAAGAAGCTTTTTCAAATGGCAAAGCCAGAATGAGACAAAGTGGAGGGGAGAACCACCAAGTTGATGGAGAACTTATCTCAGATGTGAACTTTTTAGTATCTGATGCGGAAAATTGGGAAGCTGGTTGTTTATTGGACTTTGGGGGAGTGCGAATCGGTGAGCTTTTTCTTTCTTTCTTCTTTTAATGTTGCTCAAGGGTGCAAATTATTGGAATAAAGCTGATGCTTTTAGTTTGCGGAGACTGATCTTACCCCTTTTTTTTGGCCCATTTCAGGAGATCCTATGTATGATCTGGTGGCATTGCATCTTAGTTCATTTCGTTGTAATAAAAAATTGCTTCAAACGTTTTTCAAGAACTATTTGTCCACATTAGGGGAATCCTCATCTAGGGTATTTTCCCATAGGAGCCATTCTACCGAAAGTGAAGTGTTGCCTCAAGGAGATCTTGAAAAAATCCAGAAAAGTAGCATTTCGAAGGACCGCATCTACCGCTTATCTTATCGAGCAATGTAAGTTTGTCTAGTAACCTCCTCTTTTATATGCATTTCCTTTAAGATTGTTTTGCTTGATTGGCCTTTACTAATGAGTAATGTTTGGTGGGATAATAATCATCTTCTGCTGTTTGTAGCACCTGGTAATGTGGTGAGAATGTGTGGCTTTATGTATTTTTTTGGGCAGTTTTGGAAAGGAGTTTTGATTGGAAGTTTGGATGTTTAGAATTTATGTCGCCTTTTGAGAAAAATGCAGTTGTAGAAAGCCGAAATTCCTTGCATTCAATTTTTCCTCCAAGACGTTGTTTGAACTTTGTTTATTTTTCAAGAAACTCATATGTTTTTGGAATTTTTTCCAGGTTTTACACTATCATAAATGAGCATGCTTCTGTTCGACTCATATTTAAGAACCGGGAAGATCTCAACCTGGTGAAGACTTTAGAGGAGTTGGAGGAAGAAGTGTGGGGTGTACTGAATAATATTGGTGAGAACTATGTCACAAAACTTTTGTAGGAGGAATAATATCTATTTAGGTGCAGTCACAAGTTGTAGCTAGCCTCGGTATTTTATTTTTATATAAAATGAGTTCTCTAGTGAAGTTTTATCTTGTGAGGTTTTTACTTGGTAACATGGTTGAATTGTAGAAAAGATATTTGAACATGTGGACTTTTGTTTTCTGACATCTTTTATATTCTGTTGTGCCGGAAATTTATTGAACATTTTATGTACAGTTTATATCGGCAAGTTAAATATTGAACTGAAGTGAGTTATGGAATCACCCTGCTGATGTTAAATAGTGGACCCAATGTTTATTCATGTAGTTGTTAGTGTAGCAAATGTCATTCTAATGGGACCTCGTAACTGGAAAATATGTTGTGGAGAATTCTTGCAATTTGTTGATTTTGTTGTGAAATTTAGGCAGGGATTTCATCCAGTTCTGGTGGTCAATTGGAAAAGGTTTTAGGTACAACAGGCTTTGGGTATGTGTTTGAATGGCTATTTTGTCAGTTAGCGATTGTATATATGTTTCAAACAAGCAAAACTTTTGAGTTTGATGCAGCGCTGTTTGTGCTGTTTTCGCTTGTTTCGCTTTTTGTTGTGTTTGTCTGAAAAAACCTGGAAGGTGGAGATTGTTTCTGAGTGCTGTTTGTGATGTTAGGATGGAAAACAACGGAGTATGTTGACATGTTATTTTTTGAATTGGGTATGATTCAAAATATAGCTTTCCTTGCAGTAACGGATATCTATCAAGTTCCTCTCCCTCTTGATTTCAGATCTCCTTCACAAAGGTTCTGTTTCGCATCACCAATGTGACAACTTAGACACGTGACATCCCGTTGCGAATAAGCCCGATTAAAGGTGATGCGAGAGACTAAAGTAGAAAAATCACTGTTTGCATTTGGTGTTCTCGGCTGAAAACTGGACTACTGGAAGGAGGTCCTGTCTTTGGCAACCCTAGTTTAATATAGATGTCAACTGGCTAATTTGACTCAATCATCCATAACTGAAAACAACTGAAAACACAAAAGTCAGTCGGACATGTCTTCAGTAGGTTAGGGAGTAAATACCAATTATGTACCTATTTCCTAATTCAAATGGTTTACCATCGTGTTTTCTTAATAAAGTCATCTGTTTATTGTAATTTTGATTAAAGTACTTCTTAGTGTAAATTAAAAGTACGAATTTGCAACCTTTACTCATAAAACCTTGAGATGGAATATTTTGACAATGCAGCTGCACATTGCCTCGTCTCAATGACTATTCATACATGGTGTCGAAAGTTACCGGATAAGCCTACATAACCTCTATTTGGACCCAATCTGACCAATCTATTGCGCCCCAAAAGTTCCCACTACACAACTAAATGACTATTAGGTGGCATAACTAAGCCTATGCTTAACCTAATCTTCCCAAACTAATATGTAACGATTCTTAATCACAGAAGCACGATAGTAAACCGTCTGAGAACATGGAAACCATGGCAAAGCCAAAACTGAAAAACAACGTGAAAGAAACTAACACGCAGACGACGGCCACGTAAAACAAAGACAGACATATCTAAAGACACAACAGTGTGCTTAAACTAACATCACCTAAACATCACCAAAACTCAACATGATTAATGATCTACTAGAAGCAGCCTCCTAAATTCAACAAGCTCGAGGGAGCATGCTGAGGGAGTTTCAGAATACGCCAATGATTCATAACCATGATAGCCTATTGAAAGTCGAGGATACGTGGTAAGGGCCTTAATAAAAGCATCTTGATCTACAAAAGGGGAAGAGAGGCTGAAATCTGGGCATAATACTTTAGAGTTGTCGATAACACTAAACAATATTGAATGGAGGGCTGCTAACAACAACAGTGCGTAGGAATCAAGAGCAAGTTTATAGTTGGGTGTAGATTTTCACATTCGATTCTAAGGTTTTGTATACCAAAGGAGAAGGGAAATTGGAATATGAGGAAATTGTTTAGAGTTGAGTATTAAAGCCTGTCAGGGATATGGTAACGTTGGCCCATTTAGAGTCATCGTGGATAGGGACCCAGGAGAATTTTGAACTTCATGCGATAACAAGTTGGTAAGACCTTTGGGGCTCTCGACAAATAAGACAATTTTTCTTTTCAGTGAGCCTTTGGCAAGAGGTTTCACCAAGCCTCCGAAGCCTTCACCACCAGAAGATGCCTAACTTTTTGGTTTCCCAACTGCAAATATGGAAGGAGTTTTTTGTGAATACTCTTATTGCTTCCGATGTCGGCAAAACGGGAGGGGAGTTAATTGCTTAGGTTATCAACGTTTCCAAAATAAGGTATTAGAAATCTTGTCAAGCGAAGTAGGTAGTATAACACAATGATTTGCCTATGGGGTGTTGTCTTGTGCGCGAGTTGCCCTTGCGCTAATTCTCCACTGTGAGAGGTTGATAATGGTCTTGCGGGAATTATATAAGGCTTTAAAGTCTTAAAATGAAACATTATCTTCCGTTTGATAAACGCAGCGGATTTATATTCTGTACGTTCTCGTTACACATACATGCGCCCTCGAATGTATATAGAAACAGTTAACCCACTACCCTAATCTCATTATCCATGAGCGTTGTACAAAATCGCCGACAATCTCTCTTGTTTGGAGATTGTAACAGAAAAACTAGCAAGTCATATAATAGAATTATAAAAAACTAACTAACTGGTAACTTTCCACAACAATGATACAATATGCAAAAAGTAGAGAGAAATGTATTCACACAGTCACAGATTTCTCAATATTCCGATTGCTGGTGTTGTGTTTCGAGTAAATTCTTATCGCGATAAATTTGATATTTAATATATCAAATATTGAACGATCAAAGTGCGCGTTATATCGCCCTAGGACCAACAAAAATTATCGCGATGTATTTGGTAGGAGGTGGGTGTCCATGTAGATTCAGTACGGTAAATCGGACGGATGATCACAACCCCACCCCTTCCCAGCGCGTGAGCCACCGGAAGTGGGGGGGGGGACTTTTGAATATTTTTTTGACCTAACCTCACTTCGATATATTGTTGAAATAATGTATTTTAAAAGGTCTATCTTAGATAAAAATAAAAGGAAAAGAAAAGGAACACAGCTAGAGCAGCCTGCCTCTTGCTCCACTCTCCAAGTTCCCATACTTGTTGCAATCACTGAAGAAGGAGCCAGAGCCATGGTTGTCTAGGAGACAGACAGCATAAACAGTTCCCGTTACCAAAAGGTGGCTGCCGGAACCACAAATTGATCTTAGTACCTACCGTCCGTCAAAGTAGCCGGTAGTCGATAGCTTTGTCCTATAGTCTAAGACCAGTGTTGGAATATATGGGGTGTGATATGTATTTAAACACGTACACCTAGGTGATTTCATTTAACTAGGAAAACGGACGTAGGAACATAGATTTAGTTGTACGGAATGTTCGTGACGAAACAAATGATACGGACATTTGTTTCAACGGCTTGTATCAAAAGTCGATGTCCGATCGGACGACCAGGGAGCAAGCCGATATCGCGGAATGGTCGCTTTGGCGGTTTGTGATCAATGTCACACCGGTTGACACGTGGCAGCATCTCATCGGCTTCAGCAATCTCCGAGACGTATTTCAACGAGTTCGGATATGACACAAGTCACATTTGTAGCCATGTCGTACAATGGCCGTATAGAAAGTACTCCGACACCTGTACTTTTTGTGTACTGCACAGTCTTCTGATTGGTACCGTACTTCAGTAGAAGGGGGTTTATAGAGGGGTTTAGGACTTAGGAATTTTAGAAGTTGGTGCCTCTCTCTGTGAGGTCTTTTGTATTTATAGGCTATCATTGGTCAGCCATAATTTACTGCTCAGGGGAGCAAATACATTTTTTTTTTTTTGCGTCCGACTCAAAGGAGTCAGGCCTTCACAAGGGTGAAGTTGGTTAGACTTTTGCTTGAATGTGTGCTTTATATTTGGTGTTAAAGTCATTGGTGCAAATATTATCCTTGAGGCTTCATATAGGCTGGAAATTTTGTGGGCCAATGGAGGTTACAAAATTACATATATCACAATAAAATTTACCGTAGTATCGGTCAATATATCGCAATATTGAGCTCCTCAATATATGGAAGTGATTTATCGATTATCGAGTACCCAAAATAAGGTACGCATCGAATATCGCCAAGGAGTCTTCGATACACAATACTAAGTGATTACAATAGTCAAGAGTAATTTACAGAAAGTCTTGTAAACTTTGTACACAACGAAGTCCTAGTCTAACTTTGTACTCTCACAACATAACATATGATCCATTTGACCACTATACCCTACCGACGCATGTGTTTCCAGGTCCGGTTATATAATTACATTCATTTATATTGTACTGAAACCGCTAATGGAACGGCCTAAGGCCTCGTCTCCATCACATGTTTACATAATTACATTCATTTACGTTTTACTGAAACCGCTAATGGACTAGGCTAAGGCCTCGTCTACATCAGGCGCCGACAATAATCATACGGAAACGTTTACTACCAATAATGTTTTGTTCAGTTCTCCATCAGGTCGTGCCAACAAGGCAAATATTGCCTACGTGCTTTGTTTCTGTTGAGACTAAAAGAATAGTTAAAGAATCCAAAAGCACAAAATCTAACCATTGTGTTTGTACGGGACAGACAAATTTTAAGATTTGTAAAAAAATATTAAATTTCTGCCTATGCGTACTTTATCACTTTTCGAGTTCGACATTGTGTTTTACATGCGAAGTCCTTTCTGCTAAGGTCAATTGATGCCAAAAATAGCGTCAGCGGATGTCCTCCGGCAATGATGTTTTTGTCGCTTTCGGTGGATATTAATCCAGCCTTTACGAAGGCACATGGGCAACACATGGCTTGTGCCAATTGTAGGCTGTCATGGCTTGTCCACTTTGGATCATATTTAGGTCTAGAGATTGCAAAATAAAAAGCAAAATAGTAGATATTGACAGCCTGCCTCTAACTCCTCCTCAAGTCCCCACACTTGTCGCAGTCACTGAAGACTGGAGGAGTTAGCCATGGCTGCCTGTGCTGTCTAGAGGGAGACAGACAGTTGTTTTATAGGGGATTTTCTCTAAAAGGTAGTTATGACAGTGCCAGGATTTGATCCTGGTACCTGCCTTTGTCATAATCGCAGTAGCCGGTAGTCTTATCCACATAGTCTAAATTGTACTACATATTACGGGGTATGATATTTATTTAAACAGTTACAATAAGACTAATTCATTTAACTAGAACTATATGCATACTGCATAGAAACAGTTGTGTAAAAAACGACGTACGGTACGGATACGAAATAAATACCGCGCAGTTTGTTTGACGCCGGAAAGAATACCGCGCAGGTATTTATGACGGCCACGATTGAAATCCAAAATTGATCGGACGGCCGCGAAGGATGCCGGGATCGCGGCGTACGATTTTGGCGGTTTACGATCACCGCCACATTGAGTGACACGTGGTAACACTACATTGGATTGCGGCAACTCCGGAGATTACCGGAACAAATCCGGATATGACACGTGTCGACATTTTGGCCATGTCGTACAATGGCCGTACATAAAGTACACCGGTACCTGTACTTTTCTGTACGACACATTAATTTGATTGGTGCCGTACTTCAGTAGATAGAGTTTTAGAGAGGGAATAGGACTTAGATAAATTTTGGGTAGGCAGCTGTCTCTCCCAGAGAGCACCCTGTATAAATGGCAAACTTTGGGCAGCCATAACTATCAATTTACTTGACCATTTTCAGTGATTCTTTTTGCTGCGGACTCAAGGGAGTCCAGACTACACACGGGTGTAGTCGGTCAGAGTTTTTTGTATGCTAGGGTGGCTGAATTTATAAGGGAAAGTCAAAGTGGGTGAATGTGTCCAAATCTCATATTCTAACTTTGCATTCTGTGGTGGAACTGAGCACACAGAAAGTGTTATTTCACAGGGGTGAATCTATATTGGGATTGTGACTGTCAAGGGGTCAGTCATTTGGGTTTATATTAACTTGGAGTCGGCACTATCTAGATTAGCTTCTTTTGGATCTGCATACTCTGAGGGCCAATGGACGTCTCAGAGTTTCAGGTTATGGGCCCACCATCTAGGGTGCCTATGTTTGATAGAACAGGCTTCACGTATTGGGCGTTTACAATGGAGGGATTGCTTTTCGAGAAGCACTTATGGGGAATTGTTGCGGGACAAGTGAGATGTCCGCCACCTAGCTTTGGAGGAGCTTACTATGGAGAATCATCTGAGACTGCCCAGAATATCATCCGGAGTTCAGATGCAACGGAAGGTGAAGGGAAAAACCTTTTCGTAGATGGGGAAATAGGGGAGAAGGAAAAAGGGACACCTATGGTGAGGGGAGCTAGGCTCTCAGCTATGGTACCACATGTAGGGATTAAAACTGAAGAAAATGACACAAAAATATGGGAATACAAAAACACTATAGCAAAACATCTCATACTTAGATATGTGTCTAAGTCGATAGCTATCACTCTTTTAAGTCTAACCAAGTCTTCAGAGATATGGGAAGCTTTAACTCAGATTTATAAGAGTGAGACTATTCAGAGGCAGCAATTAGTAAAACAGGAAATAGATGCCTACGTTTATAAAGGCGGTAGTATGATAGAGTTTTGCAATGATATTGCTGCGTTATATGTTGAGCTTACTAGTGCGGGATATGTAGAATCTGAGGAGAGTAAGATTAATACACTAATTATGAAACTCCCAGATGAGTACGAAAACATAATTTGTCGTATGCAGGCAATGGATGGCTCTTCATGGACTTGGAGCTTTACCATGGGGAAAATTCTTGTGAGGGAAAGCACTTTGGAGCTTCGTAGGGGAAGGGACAGGGTCAATGCATTTTCAGCTGGTGGTGATTGGCGGAAGCGTGATGAGAGGAACGGCGGTGACGAGCGGAAGCGTGATGAGAGGAACGGTGGTGACGAGCGGAAGCGTGATGAGAGAAAGAAAGACAAAGGTAAACCTTATTGGAACTTTGGTGGAAAGAGAGGGAGAGGAAAAGGCACGGGAGCTTTGAAAAAAGGGGTTTGCTTCTTTTGTAGGGAACCGGGTCATTATATGGAGGAATGCCCTTGTTTGGAAAAACTTAGAAGTTGGAATGTGGATGAGGAGGAAGAAGGGGAAGAGGAGAAAGAGGATGAAGATATTTTAGAGCTTCTCCGGATTAGTAGTATGGGGAAGAAAGAAAAGCACACAGTAATTGCACGAAGGCAACAGTGTCCTTTTGGAGGTATAAGGGAAGTAAAGAGAGAGGAGGTACTTGAGGATGTCGAGGAGTGTAGAGTGTATAACTTAGAAATGAGAAAGTCAGTTTTAGGATCCATAAGTGAAAACGGGAAAGATAAAATTAATCAGGATAACTTTATAGATAATAGGGAACCAAAAAACTGGTCGAAAAGGGAGACTTCAACGGATTCCGAGGAAAGGGGAGAAGTGAAACTCGAAGAGGTTTCAAAGGATAGGGGAGAAGAGAAATATTTGATTAAAGGTTTAAGGGAGAAGAAATATTTATTGGGAATTAAATTAGAAAGTAATAGTGGAAAGAATTCCATGGGAGAAAGTGAGGGAAGTTTAGAAAATAGGGTAACTATCATGGATAAAAATATGAGTACGAAAGATGTAGATCTTATAAGGAACTTAGTGGGGACTAGTGTTTTTTGGGAATATTTGGGGGTGGATGGATTTGACATCACTACTTGGTGTGATGTCACTTGTGAAGATGTGCCTGTAAAAGGGTTAGCATCTGGGTGTATGTTGCAGATTGGAGATGGGGCTGGCTGTTTGGATCGCAAGAGGGAAATCTGTTGGTGTGTGGATAAAAGAGTGATGAAGTGGATAAAATCTTTGCTCGAATTTATGAAAAATGGGATGTTAAATAAAATGTGTGATGCAACTATTATTTCAGTTCATTTAATGCACTGTGTTAAATACTTCAGTTTTATGAAAGGAAAAGGAAAAAGGAAAAAAAAAAGGAAAAAGGGGAGGGGATGTTTGTTTACTTGTTTGTGGAAGTTGAAAAAAAAAAAGACTAGAAAATAAGGGGAGTGTTGGAATTCAAGTATTTTCTAGGTCTAGAGATTGCAAAATAAAAAGCAAAATAGTAGATATTGACAGCCTGCCTCTAACTCCTCCTCAAGTCCCCACACTTGTCGCAGTCACTGAAGACTGGAGGAGGAGTTAGCCATGGCTGCCTGTGCTGTCTAGAGGGAGACAGGCAGTTGTTTTATAGGGTTTTCTCTAAAAGGGAGTTTTGACAGAGCCAAGATTTGATCCTGGTACCTGCCATTTGTCACAACCGCAATAGCCGGTAGTCTTATCCAGATAGTCTAAATTATATGATATAGTACGGGGTATGATATTTATTTAAACAGTTACAATAAGACTAATTCATTTAACTAGAACTATATGCATACTGCATAGAAACAGTTGTGTAAAGTACGACGTACGGTACGGATACGAAATAAATACCGCGCAGTTTGTTTGACGCCGGAAAGAATACCGCGCAAGTATTTATGACGGCCACGATTGAAATCCAAATTTGATCGGACGGCCACGAAGGATGTCGAGATCGCGGCGTACGATTTTGGCGGTTTGCGATCACCGCCACATTGAGTGACACGTGGAAACACTACATTGGATTGCGGCAACTCCGGGGATTACGGAAACAAATCCGGATATGACAAGTGTTATCATTTTGGCAATGTCGTACTATGGCCGTACATAAAGTACACCGGCACCTGTACTTTTTTGTATGACATAGTGTTTTAATTGGTGCCGTACTTCAGTAGATAAAGTTTTAGAGGGAGATAGGACTTAGAAAAATTTGGCAGATAGGACCCTCTCTCTAAGAGAGCACCTTGTATAAATGGCTAACTTTGGGCAGCCATAACATTCAATTTACTTGACCATTTTCAGTGATTCTTTTTGCTGCGGACTCAGGGGAGTCTAGGCTACAGAGGGGTGTAGTCAGTCAAAGTTTTTGTCTGCCAGGGTTGCTGCATTTCTAAGGGAAAGCCCTGGCTGCATTTCTAAAGGAAAGTCAAAGTGGGTGAATGTGTCCAAATCTCATATTCTAACTTTTATCGGACCCAGGCATACGAGAGTGTTATTTCACGGTGTCATATTGGTTTTGATCCCGAGAATTATCATTTATTCTCGGCAGGTGACATAAATTAGCTTTTTTTGGTGATACTCGAGGCGATAAGTCTCAAAGTTTACGGATTGGCGCAACACAGCTAATCACAAATGTTTGTACCGCGCCGGGTTGGCGCGTCAAATTACGGCTGGTAAAGGCTAGCGTATACCGGGGCGATAACATTACTTACGTCGCATGCAACGGCATTGGCAGCGTAACATTACGCCAACCGTATGCGGTCTGTAACCGCCGCAAATAGAATTCCGGGCCACCGCTGTACGCCGGGACACGCTTCATTAAAAGCGTACGGCCGTCCGTACTGCGTGTGACGAAAAAAGACACATCGCCTATATAAGGATTTCCGGAGGGGTGAACAACGTTCTCTTATTTATATACTGATTGGTGATGTACCTCGCGAGGTACATCACCAATAACAGAAACTTTCGATGCGAATGCTTCGCGAAAAAATATCCTAACGGTCACTATTAACTCCCAGACTTTTGGAGAATATTAGCAGGATTCTTTGTAATGTTGTTTTCCGCATAAAAACAAAATAAGACGTACGGCGTAGTACGAAAAGGTCGAATTCCTATAAACAACCTAACTTTTCGTCTAATTGAACTTCACCCTAAGGTTGACGTTCCGTCAGACGAAAAGTGGGGTAGTTTACAGAAATTTGCGACTATCCGTACCAAATCGTACCGCTTATTTTGTTTTTATAGGAAAAACAACATTGCACAAAATCTTGCCAATACTCTCCGAAGGACTTGGAGGTAATAGTGACCGTCGGATGTTCTTCTGCGAGGCGTTCGCTTCATTTTTCTCTGTTACTGTCAACCCACTTTGAGGAAGTGGGTTGGCAGATACTCAAAAAAAAAACCGTGACACGATGGACAATTAAGCTACGTGTCACGATGCCCAACAAACGAAAAATCACAAGATTTGCATATGACACGTGCTTTCCAAAATACAACCGAAAACAAAAATGTAATTTCGTAACATTACTTTGTCATGCTATTATCGATAACTTTTGTTCGTCACACTATTTCTCTCAAATGACTTTCGTTATTTCGTAAAACAGAAACCCTAAAAGATGAGCTGGCGTAAAGACTGGCGTCTGCAAAAATTATAAAAGTTATGTCGTATGATGATGTCGTACATCTTGCCAATACTCTCCGAAGTTCTAGGAGATCATACTGACCATCGGATGTTCATCCTTGAGGCGTTCGCTTCATTTTTCTCTGTAACTGTCGACCTACCTCTAGGAGGTGGGTTGGCAAATACAAAAAAGAAATTCGTGACACTCTAGACGATTAAGCTACGTGTCATGATGTAAAACTAACGAAAATTGACGAAATTTTCACTTGACACTCACTTTCAAAATACAACCGAAAATAAAAATGTAATTTCGTAACTCTCTTTCTTCACTCTATTTTCGGTTTCCTTTTGTTTGTAACACTATTTATGTCAAAAGACTTTCGTTATGTTCGGAAAGAGGAACCCTAAAAAATGAGTTGGGGTAAAGACTGGCGTCTGCAAAAAGTATAACAACCTTTTGTCGTATGATGATTTCGTACGCAGGTACATGGTACTTTACATGGTACGCAAGTGAAGATTTGAAGTAAAATTTGTCGGTGCTAAAAATCTTAAGGATATTCAATATCGGATCGTAACTTACGTGGAGCCAATCAATTTAGAACACGTGGTTTACAAACTCATCGTGGCGGAACATCGACTCAGGGTAACATTCCATTAGCAAAAAGTGGGGTTATTTACTAGACGTCGTACGTTTTTGTACATTGTCGTACAAAGCCGTACCATAAAAAAAAAAATCAGACGAAACATTGTTACTGGAAAGCTGTCGGGAAGCTCCAATGATGAAAGCGTAATTCTTGACCGTTGGATGTTTCACTTTTTGAGATCCGCGAAGCAATCGCGCCCATCATCTAGTGGAACCCACCTCTCCTCGCGAGGAGAGTGTAGAAACTAATGGTTTTATTAGTATTTTCTAGGTCTGAAAAGAAATATAGAAGTCGAGGCAGTCTATCTCTAACTTCTCTCTCCAACTCTCAAACTTGTCGCAGTCACTGAGAAGTTGGAGAGGAAGCTAGAGCCATGGCTACCTTGGCTATCCTGAGGTTTACGGGAATTTTATATTAGGATTTATTTATTTATTTAAAAGGTATGCGCCGGCGGCAGGATTTGATCCCTGTACCTACCGGCCGGCAGACAGGAAATAGCCGGTAGCCTTAGCCGTTAGGTCTAGGATTAATGTTAAATACTATATAGTTTGATAATTAATTATATGCGTATACGTACGATAATTCATTTAACTATAATAGATTACGGGATACATAGATCCAGTAATATGTAGAGTACGGATTACGGTACGGACTCGAAATCAATACCGCGCATTTGTTTCGTAAGTGAAACAAATATCGCGCATGTATTTATTACGGCTACGATTAAATCCGAATTTAATCGGACAGCCGGGATTATCGCCGAGATCCCGGAGGAAGATTTCGGCGGTTTGTGGCCATCGCCAAATCGAATGACACGTGGCAAAATTACATTCGACCGTGGAATCTCCGGAGATTATGGCACCGAATCCGGATATGACATGTGTCGACATTTAAGCCATGTCGTACAATGTCCGTACCTAAAGTACACCGGCAGCTGTACTTTTGCGTACGGAACTCAATTCTGATTGGTTCCGTACATCAGTAGATAGAGTCTGTGAGAGAGATAGGACTTAGAAAAATTTAGAAGATAGGACCCTCTCTCCCAGAGAGCTTCTGTATAAAAGGTCAACTTTGACCCTCCATAACTTACTGCTCAGGGGAGCAAATTCAGAGATTCTTTTTGCTACCGACTCAAGGGAGTCTTGCCTTCACAGGGGTGCAGATGGTCAGGGTTTTTGTCTGCCAGGGTGGCAGTTATTTTTGCTGGAACACAAAGGGGTCAAGATTATCCTAGAGGCTTCTTGGAAGCTGTCTACTCTGAGGACTTATGGAGGTCTCAGATTTCAGGTTATGGGCCCACCCTCTAGGGTACCAATCTTTAATGGAACTGGCTTCATATACCGGGAAAGTATGATGATAGGAGCTCTATGCGAAAAAAGGTTTTGGGGGATAGTGAGTGGACGGTTGGGGCGTCCATCAAGTTTTGGATTTCCTCCAGGGTTTGGAGGAACCAGATTCACCAGGAAAGAGGACCCACCTTCAACGGAGGAAACAAAAGAAGGAGAGGTGGTGGATAAAGGTAAAGAGAAGGAGACGATCACACCAATAGCAACTGGTTCGACATTCATGTCACCTATTCGAGGAATGAGGAGAATGATACTGAAACCTGGGACTTCAACAATATGGCGGCAAAGCACTTCATCCTACGCCATCTCACTCAAGGACTTGCATGTCCTCATTTGCTAGTAAAAAGAGCATCCGATCTTTGGATGGCTCTCATAGAGATGTACCGAAGTGGTACGATTCAGCAACAACAGTTGGCTGATCAGAAAGTTAAGGAGTATGTATACAAAGGGGGAAATATGTTGGATTTTTGCAATGAAGTTGCTACACTCTTCATGGAGCTACAGAGTGCGGGAAAAGATTTTAGTGAAAAAGAAAAGGTTAACTGTTTACTGATGAAGTTACCTGATGAGTTCGTGAACATAGTTTACCGTGTGCAGGACTTGCCTGACTCAAGGTGGATATGGAACTCAGTGGTAGGGATGATTCTCGTTCAAGATAATACAATTGAAATCCGAATGGGAGGAAAGAGTGGCCAAGCCTTGGCAACAGCGACTGATTGGAGGAACAGGGATCCCCGAAAACCGGTCGGAAACTATGGGGGTAGGGAGCAGAAAAAACAGGCCGATGAGTTCGAACCAAGGGCTCCCAAAGGTCTATGTCAACTTTGTAAGAAACCGGGGCACTATATGGCAGAGTGCACTAAGCTAAACGAGCTTCGGTTAAAGGAGGGGCAGACCGGTGGTACCCCGAGAGGAAAGAAAAAGGCCCTTGTCACACAGGTACTTGAGGCTGAATCCGAGGACGAGGACGATGAGCTCCTTTTGGATGAGGAGTTGGAGAAGAAAAACGAGGTCGAAATTCCACGAAGGCAGAAATGTGCTTACGGTGGATTGAAAGGTGAAGCAGGCTAGATTGTAGATTCAGGTGCCTCCATGCACATGTGTAAGGATAGACACATGTTCACTAAGATAAGAAAGATTCCCACCGTAGAGATAGAGTACGGGGATGGGAGGATAGTCACCACTACTCTTGTAGGATCGGTAGATTTGAAACTATTAGTAGAAGGAGAGACATCCATAGTAACATTCTCCAATGTATTGTTTATTCCGAAGGTGAACAAAAACCTCATCTCTACATCAGTATTAGATGATAAGGGTTTTTTTACTAGCACTAGGGAAGGAGTCTTTACTGCTAGTTTTGACGATGATGTCTATTTCATTGCTGAGAAAGGTAGCCATGGGATGTTTAGGCTGATCTTAAGTAATGAAAAGAAGAAACTTTATTATGCTGGTGTTCATGATATTATGATGTGGCATAAGAGGCTTGGGCATGTGAATCTAGATAAGTTAAGAGAGATGAAAAAGATGGGAGTGGTGGAAGGGATTCAGTTCAGTGAGAGTGATAATATAAGTGATTGTAGTGGATGTGCTCAAGGTAAAGCACACAGATTACCCTTTCCTAAGTCAGCCACTTATAAGGGAGAAAATATTCTAGATCTAGTACACACAGATATTTGGGGACCGGCTAAAGTGCCCTCACCGGGGGGGAAGAGATTTATGATGACTATAACTGATGATTGGTCTCGGTATTCCCGGGTATATATTTTGAAAAACAAGTCCGAAGCTGAGGATTGTTTTAGACAATATAAAGCATGGAGCGAAAAACTCCATGAAACTCCAATCAAGAGAGTAAGGAGTGACAATGGTGGAGAGTATACTTCTAACCAGTTTGAGGATTTTTTGAGGGAAGATGGGGTTCAACACCAAAAGACAGTTCCAGAAAATCCGGAACAGAATGGGGTAGCTGAAAGGTTAAATAGAACACTAAGTGATAGTGCTAGAAGTATGTTGTCAGATAAAAAGATAGGAAAAAGGTTTTGGGCAGAAGCAATGAACTGTGCTAATTACCTCAAGAATAGAGTTCTTACTTCAGCTATAAAAGATCAAACACCTTATGAGAGATGGACAGGCCGGAAACCAGACATATCTCACTTAAAGGTTTTCGGCAGTCAAGTGTTCAGTCTAGATACTGATCGGTCCAATTGGAAGCTAGATCCTAAAGGAAAACCGGGATACTTATTAGGATATGATGAAGATGTTAAAGGATATAGAGTTTATGATCTAAAAAGGGAAGATATAATCTTAGTAAAGCATCTAGTAGTTATGGATGAAGGAAAGTCTGTGGATCCCTTCAAATATACGAAGTCAGTAAAAATCAGATTTGAGTCAAAAAATTCCGATGACTTTGAGCTTCCTAACTATCCAGGTTTTAGAGAAGATGACATTCTTGCAGGAACAAATCAGACCGAAAAGGACTTGGCTGTGGAAACTCCAGTGACAACTCTACTCGAAGCGGAAGACGTGGTGGAAATTGATTCGGAATCAAGGGATAGGGGAGAAGCCGAGTTTGTTCGAAAGAATCCACGAGAACCATCTATTCCGGCCTCAGATTTTGAGGGGGGGAGGAGAAGTAGCAAAAGACTGCAAGAAAAACAGGTTAATAACAAGGTAACTAAACTATCTCATCAAGATGAACCTCAAACTTATGGAGAGGCGATGACTTGTCCAGAAAGAAACCGGTGGAAGACAGCCATCAATGAGGAGATGGCTTCAATCATGGCAGCCGATACTTGGGAGCTGGTGGACTGTCCACCTAACCGAAAACCAATCGGTTGTAAGTGGGTTTTCAAACTAAAACTGAACCCAGATAACATAATCGAGCGCTACAAGGCCAGATTAGTGGCAAAGGGATTTACACAAAAGGAAGGAATGACTACGAGGAAACCTTTGCCTCGGTGGTCAGATTTCCCTCCGTCAGCATACATCTCAGTTTAGCAGCGGCGGAAGACATGGAAGTGCATCAGATGGACATCAAGACAACCTTTTTGCATGGAGAATTGGAAGAGGAGATCTTCATGCGACAACCCGAAGGTTTTGTGGAGGAAGGAGAGGAGAGTAAGGTATGCCGGCTGATTAAATCTCTTTATGGTTTGAAACAGGCACCTCGACAATGGAATAAGAAGCTTGATGAGTTTCTTACCGGTCTGGGATATATTCGGATCAGCTCAGATCACTCAATCTATGTCTTTAAAGATGAGGAAGGTTTGATATTTATTGCAATTTATGTTGATGATTTGCTTGTATTAAGTAAATCAATGGAAAAAATTAACAAACTGAAAACCGATCTTAAGGGGAGATTTGAAATGAAGGATATGGGAGAAGCAAGATATATTTTGGGAATTCAAGTAGAGAGAGACCAAAAAAGGAAAATTATAAGATTGACTCAAAAGGAAGCAATAGGGAACATGCTTGAAAAATTTCAAATGGATAAAGCTAATAGTTGTACAACTCCAATGGAGTTGAAGAAGGGAAGTGAGAGGAGTGAGGAAGAAGGAGTCATAGTCTTAGACGAGGAATTATCTCCGGATGAACAGAAGTTCATGCAGACTATTCCTTACAGGCAAGTAGTGGGAAGTCTAATCTATTTTATGAATTGTACCCGGCCGGATTTAGCTGCAGCTGTAGGAGTGCTGAGTAGAAGTCTAAATGCTCCCACTAAGAAAGATTGGGAGGCACCTAAGAGAGTCCTTAGATATTTGGTAGGAACTAGAGATCTATGGTTGCATTTGGGTGGGGAGAATACTGACATCACTACTTGGAGTGATGCCAGTTATGGTGATGCTCCGATGAGGAGATGTACTTCTGGATATGTATTATATGTGGGTGCTGGGGCTTGCTGTTGGAGTAGCAAACAGCAAAAGGTTATTGCTCAGTCCACCATGGAGGCTGAGTATATGGCCTCTTGCTCTGCTGTAAAAGAACTGATGTGGGTCAAGTCTTTGCTTGGTGAGCTTGGTCACCTTAAGAGTGGTGTGCAGAAAATATTTTGTGATAATCAGGCAGCAATCGCTATTTCTGCCAATCCTAAACACCATTTTAAAGCCAAACACATGGACATCAGACTCAGCTTTGTTAGAGAGAAAGTAGAAAACAAAATAATCAGTTTAGATAGTGAGATGGTAGCAGATATGATGACCAAACCTGTGCCTTCCCCTAAGCTAATTTTTTGCAGGGAGAAGTGTGGTCTCAAATTAAAGATTGACTAGAAAATAAGGGGAGTGTAAAAACTAATGGTTTTATTAGTATTTTCAAGGTCTGAAAAGAAATATAGAAGTCGAGGCAGTCTATCTCTAACTTCTCTCTCCAACTCTCAAACTTGTCGCAGTCACTGAGAAGTTGGAGAGGAAGCTAGAGCCATGGCTACCTTGGCTATCCTGAGGTTTACGGGAATTTTATATTAGGATTTATTTATTTATTTAAAAGGTATGCGCCGGCGGCAGGATTTGATCCCTGTACCTAGCGGCCGGCAGACAGGAAATAGCCGGTAGCCTTAGCCGTTAGGTCTAGGATTAATGTTGAATACTATATAGTTTGATAATTAATTATATGCGTATACGTACGATAATTCATTTAACTATAATAGATTACGGGATACATAGATCCAGTAATATGTAGAGTACGGATTACGGTACGAACTCGAAATCAATACCGCGCATTTGTTTCGTAAGTGAAACAAATATCGCGCATGTATTTATTAAGGCTACGATTAAATCCGAATTTAATCGGACGGCCGGGATTAGCGTCAAGATCGCGGAGGAAGATTTCAGCGGTTTGTGGCCATCGCCACATCGGATGACGCGTGGCGAAATTCCGTTGGATCGTGGAATCTCCGGAGATTATAGTACCGAATTCGGATATGACATGTGTCGACATTTAGGCCAGGTCGTACAATGTCCGTACCTAAAGTACACCGGCAGCTGTACTTTTGCGTACGGAACTCAATTCTGATTGGTTTCGTACATCAGTAGATAGAGTCTGTGAGAGAGATAGGACTTAGAAAAATTAGAAGATAGGACCCCCTCTCCCAGAGAGCTTCTGTACAAAAGGTCAACTTTGACCCTCCATAACTTACTGCTCAGGGGAGCAAATTCAGAGATTCTTTTTGCTACCGACTCAGGGGAGTCTTGCCTTCACAGGGGTGCAGGTGGTCGGGGTTTTTGTCTGCCAGGGTGGCAGTTATTTTTGCTGGAACACAAAGGGGTCAAGATTATCCTAGAGGCTTCTTGGAAGTTGTCTACTCTGAGGACTTATGGAAGTCTCAGAGTTTCAGAGAGTTGGGGCCCACTGGATGATTACCATTCACTACCATTGGTACACGTGAAAAAAACAAAAAAAGTATCTACTTTGAACAAGCGATTACATGCGTGCAAGTCGTACAGGCCACGTGTTGTCTGCCACACTGAATGCAAGTCAAGTTGAAAATATCCTCGCACGCTCCATCTGACTTCCACCGACATTAAAAGTTTGTCGCGACCTTCAAAGTTACCTCGTCCTTTTGCCATTCTGTTTTGAAATTTTGATTTCCATTTTCAGAATCAAAATCTGGCCGAAAACTTTATGTACGAATCATTAACTACCTTCGGTCGTATAGATATTTTGTACAAAAATTAAGTTTGTAGTTTTTTTTATGATTTTTAGAATTTGGACTCTAACCTATGTGGCGCCAATCATAATTGAGGAAGGTTTGTTACTGGCCCGACATAATGGTGCGGACTTCCACTAAACGCTGTTAGTAGACTATTCCGTACATTTATTAGGACCGCCTAATGGAATGTTACCCTCAAAGCCAATTCCCACCGGAAAAAGAAATCTCTTCCGTGATAGACGGGCTTCAAATAATGTACGGCTTTCTAAGCACCGACTTTGTTGTTCTCGAAGGTTCTCGAAAAACCATACAATAGAACTTCCTCAAAATATTTGAGGATGTTGAAGGCGGCGTAAGGTTGCATTTTTCTTTGAAACAGGCCAACACTAAATCCAAAATCTGACGAAGCAAAAACAACATCCGAACGGCTATTTCATTGTTTTCGCAAGAAAAAGGGAAGAGGGGGACGTTTTAGTAAGTTTGAAAAACTGCAGCTTTGTTTTCGCGCCTTTGTTTGATGACGTCGAAGCGTGTGACGTCTCATATAACACCTTCAATCGGAGTTATGTGCCAAATTTTTGGTGTGAACAAGACCCGTTTTCTGATGAGTTATGGGAAAATCATCGGAATGGGCAAAAAGTTACAAATGCTCCTCTGTGTAGAAATTGATGATTATTTTATTATTTTCTAGGTCTAAATTGGAATATAGAAAGAAGCCAAGGAAGTCTACCTCTAATTCTCTCTCAAAATCCCACACTACTGAGAAGTTGGAGAGGAAGCTAGAGCCATAGCTAACTAGGCTATCCAGAGGTTTACGGGAAATATATTAGTTAATTTACAGATAGGAAGGTTTATTTACTAAAAGTTGTATGTCGGTGACAGGATTTGATCCTGATACCTGCCAACCGTCAAAGCGCCGGTAGCCTTAGCCGTTAAGTCTAAAATTTTCGATACATACTACTGGGTTTGATTTGTATTTATATGTTACCACGTAGGAAAATTCATTTAACGGCGGATGTTTACGGTTACATAGATCCCGTTATGTAACCGTACGGATTTCGGTATGGAGAAGAAAGAAGTACCGCGCATTTTGTTTCTTTTACGAAATAAATACCGCACAAGCATTTATGACGGCTACGATTGAAATTTGCATTCAATCGGACGGCCGAAAAGAAAGCCGAGATCGCGGAAGAGATTCTCAGCGGTTTGTGGTCATCGCCACATCGGATGACACGTGGCACGATTACGTTAGATCACGGCATCTCCGGGAATTACCGGACCCAATCCGGATATGACATGTGTCGACATTTAGGTCATGTCGTACAAATTCCGTACATAAAGTACACCGGCAGCTGTACTTTTATGTACGCCATTGTAATATGATTGGTGCCGTACACCAGTAGATAGAGTTTGTGAGAGAGATAGGACTTAGAAAAAATTGGTAGATAGGACCCTTTCTCCCAAAGAGCTTCTGTACAAAAGGTCAACTTTGACCCTCCATAACTTACTGATCAAGGGAGCAAATTCAGAGATTCTTTTTGCTATTGACTCAAGGGAGTCTTGCCTTCACATGGGTGAAGGTGGTCAGAGTTTTTGTTTGCCAGGGTGGCAGTTATTCTTGTTGAAACACAAAGGGGTCAGGGTTATCCTAGAGGCTTCGTGTGAGCTGCTTACTCTGAGGACTTATGGAGGTCTCAAAGTTTCACTCTGGGAATAGGTTATCAATAAACCCGGTGTGTAGAGTTGGCCGTACGATTACAAAAATGTCTGATGGAACTGCACCCTAATTGACACATATAACACTAATTTTTTTTCACACTTCCATAGTGTAGTCGCTGTAGTCTGTATTAATATAATCGACGTTTAAGCATGTGAGAAAATGGTCTCGCTATTTCCTGTAATATTTAATTTATTATACTAAACACAAACTTACAGTATATAATACTGATTAAGCGAAAGGAGATGTGACAAATTGAGTCTACTTTTCTAATAGTGTTGCTAACACTACAGTAGTTTAAGATTTCAGACCGAATTGTTACCAAAACTATTGTACTGTAACAATTATAGGCGCAGCGCGAGTATAATCATTAAAGTACAATTGAAATGTTTTTGTAATAGACATAGACATTTGTGAATTTCGGGCAGCAGCGTTGGAGTTAACCTACAAAACATTGGTAGTAAAAAAACCTTACATCTTGGTCGGAATTAAAGTCGTACAACAAAAAATAAATTACGGAATACAAGATACTTGTAGGTACGTCATGAGCTGCGTTCACAAGCGCCGACCACTTCGCACGCTTGAAAATTAAAATTTTGAACATGTGGAATTGTTCTTACATTATGTTGCCACAAAAAAAATCAAAAATCTGGACGCCGTACACGCCACACGATTCAAATCGTAGGGCAAAAAATGTTTGCATATTCCACAATCGACACCGGAATATTCTTGTGGGGCACATACAGCGCCTCTCTAAGAAACATACAAGATGGACCAATGACGGGCTCGACTCCATCGAGGCGCTTTCCGACCCTTAGTAGATTCATATGCACAATGAACTAGATCAACTGATAACCGGATGCATGGGAAGAGCCGTTGTAAAATTTTGCCATTGGTGCCTCGCCACGTTGTCGAAAGCAACAGAAATAGAGCAAATTACGGGAATAACAAAAACATATGAGAATCATTATTTTTACGCGTTTCCAAAAGTTTCGATGGATCAACATGCAATTTTGGACGAATCACTTACTATGATTTGACGGCCTAAGGACTGTTCTCCATTAGGCGGTCCCGATAAACATACGGATACGTCTATTTTTATTGTTTACTGGCACGGCCTTCCATTATGTCGTGCAAGTAAACATCGTTTCTCAATTATTGTTGGGGCCACGTAGGCTAAAGTCAAGATTTTGAAAGTCTGCAAAATATCTTCAATGAAAGTCAAAACGAAATATGTGCACCACCGTATGTACTTAAAGTATAGTACGAGTATACTCAAACGTACTATGTGTATCTTCATTAGGGTTGTAACAAACCCTACTTTATGGCTTTTATTTGAACTCAAGCCTCCAACGGAAAGCTTCTCCTGTATTAGGTGACATTTATCACATTTTTACGTGTATTAATATAGTGAAAGTGCGGCAAACTGTGGCAATGGATACCAAATGGATGGTATTTTTGGTGGGATGTTCGTCGGAACCTTCGGCCAGCGTGGCCGAAAGCACATGGCGTGTACGACGTCTTTGGTTCTCATCATCTGTTCGTGTTGGCAATTTTTTTTACTTTTCACTTGTACATCGCGCACATTGTCCAAGGTAAAAATCGCGCACATCGTCCTGTTTGAAGAGATCCTTTTAAAACTGGACGATGTGCTCTTCAAACTGGACGATGTGCTCTTCAAACTGGACGATATGGATGATGTGCGGGATCGTCTAGCTTGGAGAGACTCTCCTCGGCGAGGAGAGTCTCTTCAAACTGGACGACGTGCACGATTACTTCGCGAATCTAGAAAAGTTAAAAATCCAACGGTCGATACTTAGGCCTATAATATTGGAGCCATCTTGTTAACATGTTTCGTCATGTTTCGTCTGACAAACAAAAAAATGTACGAATCTGTACGAAAGCGTAAGGTGTCCAGTAAACAACCCCACTTTTCTTCTAATGGAAGTTCACCCTAATAAGTTGTTTAAAATTTGTGAAGTGTTCATCTCCGTGAACCTTGAATTTTTATTCTTTCCCGTAAACTCCACGTGTAGTAAAATTTGTGGCTACAATTTTCCCACCGGCTCTTGCAACCCTTGAGCTTCCATGGGTCTATTTTTGCGGTTCGTTGCATTTTGCCGTACAAGCCGTACTTTGGACCAAAAAGTGAGATGACGCAGCCGAGCCCTTTGTCAAGGACCCAACCAGCTGTTCGGTCAGATAGTCCTACCCTGAATAACACCCCCATTTACAATCCATAAATGGTGCAGCCAATCGGGCTTCCTCGTTGGCCATCAAAGAGTATCTTAGTTGAGAAAAAAGGTACGAACAACATCGGCCCATTCGAATGGGATTGAACCAAAGATCATATTTAAGAATATTATGTTTTCTCTATTTAAGGGTGGAGTTTCATTAGCAAAAAAGTGGGGTTTTTTAGTGACGGCCGTACTGTTTCGTACAATTTTTTTTTTTTCAAGGAAAACATCATTACTGAATAATGTCCAAGGTTGTACCTGTAAATTCGGACCGTCGGATGCTATTACACTTTTTATCCGAGATGCCATGTCATTAACCCTACAGTAGGTTAAGACCGTGCACAGGGAGGACGGGTCTCGAAACAGAACGAGTAAGGGTATGTCCCCATGTACTTGTAACTTAGCGAAATTACCTTGAATTTTAGCGCGAATCCGCCGGACCGGGTTTTCAAGTGTCTCTATGTGTAAGAACGTAATCGTAACTTACGTTTGTGACGATTGTATACGTTGACAATACCTGCGACGGTTGTCAACGTCTACAATCTTTGTCGCATCTTATTTTTTGGAACTGCTTATGACGTCGCATGTCTTAACGTGACATTGTAGACGTACCGCATTCCAGCCTGTGCAGTGTCAAGGTTGAAGGAGATGTGCTTTGCCTTTGCGTCTCCTCCTGTCGACATGAAATGGCATCGGAATTTCGAGACCCCTGCAAAAAAATAAATCCGTATTGAACGAAAACGGACAAAATCAAACAAATTGAGTACTTCTCTTCCTCATATTGAATGCAAACGGACAATACATAGCGAATTCTGTTCTTTCTTTGTCCTTGGAAATCGTATGAAAATTTTCGAAAATTATGGCACTTGCGAATATATGTTCCTATTTGTTTATCGAAAACACATAACGCATATGTTTTAAACATGGGTTTGAAGATGACGTTTTTTGTCGTGGAAGTGGATCGGAAATCACAAAACGACAAATTTTTGTACATCCTAAGTTCGAGGATGACGCAAATTGTACTCTACAAATTTGCTATTCCTTCGTACGGTTGCAACTTTGGCAGTACGGCGCTAAGTTTTACAAGAAAACGACAGAAAAAAACCCTTACTTATGCACATGGGGACATACCTTGAAAATGGGCCACGTGGAATAAGAAAAAAAATACACGATGAGCGCGCGCGTGTGTGCGTACACGTCGCAAGGGCCACGTGCCTTCCGCCAGGGTGGCTGCCGAAATTATGCCGTCACGCTCCCACCATCAAAGTTTGCCGCCGCCTTTTGGTCGTTGCGTTTCTAAATTTTGGGTAGTACATTTAATGCCCTTTGTACGAGTCATTAATTACGTCCGCTGGTGCAGATATTTCCTCCCGCTGGTACAGATATTGCATAAACCTGCGTGTTACAACCAGAATGAGCCACGCAAAATAGAAGTGGTTAAATAACGCGACGCATAGTTGTCCTATTCGTACGGATTTGGATTTTTTTCCGAAAACTACGTAGTATTCGCGAATTTTATATATTTCGTAAAATTCTTTAAAATTTCGCTGTACGGAAAAATGTACGGAATTTTTAAAAAAGAGACGTTGCACTAATTGCGCGGTCGAAGTTTGAATTTGTTTCGAAAGTACCTCTTTGAACAGGAATTTGCCATTGAAGATGCAATAGAAGCGGCCAGTAAAGGTACCATTGGAACCGCCTTCGAAGCTTTCGCGGACCTCACCATAAGCATCCATGCCTAGAACTCGCGGAATAGAATGGGAGCATGTTAAGGCTCCAGACGGAGGGCTACTTGGAAACAACCGAATATGTATCTGTATCTACTGCAACTTTGAATACAATGGTCAAGCAACAAGGATTAGAAACCACCTTCTTGGGAATGTGAAGAGTGGAGGAATTAGAGCTTGCCATTTATGTCCGGACGAGGTGAAAGAGGAGTTTACTGCATCGGAAACTGAGAGAACTTCTCATGGCTCTCAAAAACGTGTCATATCTGATTTGGATGATCTCACCGAGTGTCCTGGTGGATCTAGCCAGAGCAGTAAGGTGCAATGTGTTCAAACAAAAATAACAAAATTATTTCATAGGCATAACAAGAAAGAGGTAGATGTAGCATGGGCTAAGGCTTTCTTTGCCAACGGCTTGCCGTTCCGTCTATTAGATGACCCCTATTTTAAGGCAGCAGTGAAGAAGACCGGGGAGATAGGGGGTTCTTACAAGTTACCTCACCGGAATGCCATGAGAACTCGTCTCTTGGCAGAGACAAAGGCAACAGTAAAACAAGACTTGGGGAGCTACATGGAGACGTTAGAAGCCACTGGTGCCTCGATCACATCAGATGGATGGACAGCAGTCGATGACACGCCTCTTATTAACATTCTAGCTGTCACCCCCAAGGGTGACATGTTTCTCACGGCGGAAGACACTAGTGGGCAAATTAAGGATGCTCATTACGTTTGTAATGTGTTAGAGAAGGGAGTTCTTGCGGTAGGGGTCGAGAATGTGGTGCAAGTTGTGACAGATTCTGCCCCTGTGAACAAGGCTGCAGCCTTGCTTCTCGTGAGTAAATACCCTTCGATCACCTGGACGCCATGCGCTGCCCACGTTTTGGACTTATTGTTGGAGGATTGGGGCAAATTACCATTTATTTCAACACCTGTCAGAGAGGGAAAAGAGGTGTTGAAATTTATTACCAATCATAACATGAGTTCTGCCATGTTCAACAAAATCTCTGCACTTCGGCTATTGAAACCTGGAGAGACGAGGTTTGCGACAAATTTCATTATGCTCCAAAGATTTTTACAAGTGAAGGACAGCTTGGAGTGCTTAATGTTTGATGATAGTTACAAGCAGTGGATGGGTAAGGCTGCATACAAGATCGAGGGGCTAAAGATTAAAGGTCACATTTTGAGCCCAGCGTTTTGGACGAGAGTGACGGAGGCTGTGGCAGTTTCAGAGCCGGTGGTGCGGCTAATGAGGGAGTGTGACAAAGGGGCCCCAAACGTGGGAAAGGTTTATTATGGTTTTTATACTGTTGGTCAGTTTTTGCAGAAGTTATCCATTGATGGAGGTGAAAGAAATTATGAAGCCCTACAGGTATTGGAAGAACTGAAGACATCCTTCACGAGCAGGTGGGAGATGGCCCAAAGTCCCATGTATGCCGCCGGCTTTGTACTCGATCCCGAGTACCAAAGTGCTACCTATGGGCAGAATAAAAATGCGATAATAATGGAAGGCTTTGAGACAATGCTTGAAAAAATGTTACCAAACGTGGAGGAACAGACAGAGGCCCGCATTGAGCTGTCTAAATATAGAGATTTCAAGGGTGTTTCTGGAAGGGATGTAACGAAAGCTTGTGCTAGGAAGATGCCAGGGTGGAAATGGTGGAAGGAGTTTGGAGGTGTCACCCCGATCTTGCAGAAGGTAGCAATTAGAATCCTCGCCCAATGCTCAGTTGCCAGCGCATGTGAGAGGAATTGGTCAACCTATGACCATATTCACTCTAAAAAAAGAAACAGGCTCACGGCTAATAGGGCCAAAGATCTAGTATGGGTCTTTAGCAATCTTAGATTGTTACAGAAGACCAGAGATATTAGTTATGAAGAGGCCATGGTAGCATGGGAGGAAGAGGAAGGGGAGGTAGGGGAAGAAGGGGAGGAGGTTTTTCTAGATGACATGTTTGACCTAGATTTGGAGTAAAGATATTTCTAATAAGGAGAGATAAAGGAGAGATGTCTTGTCACTGCCTGCAACGAGATGAGATAATTTTAACGTGAAAACAAAACCATGTCATACAAATTAATGGAAAGATGATTTTTTTGTGCTTTAATGTGAACCTGTCATTTTTCATTGTTGGTATGGTGTAACATTCGCAAGTCATTAGAAAGATGGTTTTTATTTTCTTCCATGTGAACTTGAAGTTTTTCATTATTGACATTTTATAATAAGGCCATGTTGAATCAGCGACGATGCAGCCTGGTCGCTGGTCCCTGTAGTAGTTCAGCGGTGATACGGCTTCGTCGCTGGTTCAACAACCAGCGACGAAGCCAGCTTGGTCGCTTGTTCGGCAGCCTGGTTGCTGGTTCAGCGCCGTGGTTGCCGCGTCGCTGGTTTTTTCACTTCACTATTTTTTTGCGCATGCCGTATCGAAAATTTGAAATGTGAAACTTTCAAAAATCAAAAAATGTACGGAAATGTACTGGTACATCGGTAGGTACGCATTTTATAACATTTTTTTCATCGTTAAATGCGTATCGTGCGTAGTATTCGCTCCTTCGTTTCGTGCGTATTATGCGCACGGGACAACTATGACGCGACGTAATGGAAGGCACGCCCTTCAGTAAAATATTCCGTACAATTATTGAGACGCCTAATGGAAGTCCACCCTAAGTATTTAAGAATCTCTGCAGCAGGTAATTTGCCACAGCCCACAGGTAATTCTGTACGACTCGTACTATATGACACTCGAGACAGATAAAAGTACATGACAGCGTAATAAAACAAAAATGATAGTGGTTGTTTTGGAATTAAAATATCCGTACAGATTCTGACAGGAGGCAATCTGACAGAGGGGGAAGTCGACAAAAATCAGCGAGTTTGAGATCGCGTCTGAAGGCTCGGAGATTAATGTGCTGTCGCGTAGTGGGGGAGGGGCAAAAGGAGCTCAAGCCGACAAAGGAAAGCATCGACGCGTGCGAGTCAAACGCGTCCAAAATATGCCATAATTCATAATTTGATAATCTGCCATTTCAAGCAAAATATAAAAAATATTAAAAAAACTCCGATAAGAACAAAATTATGTGCAATTCTTTTTTTAAGCATGCTTTGCGCGATTCAAATTGTTTTTTTGGGATGAGTTCCTGAAATTAGGTCAATCAAATTCCTGTATTTTGGTTCTGAAAACGATTTCTCAAAACGTTTTCAGGGCAGCTTAGCGATTTTTTGTATTTTATTATTTTTTAATATACTTCCGTACTAAATGACAGGCCCCGCCTAATTTTCCGTGGCAATCCCAACCATTGAGTTTTTGACTTTTTGCAGCTCTATGTGCGAATTTGTGAAAACGTCACATTTTGAAAAATTAAATTGGCAAACACGTGTGGCGTGTTCACATATGGAGTGGGTGGAACAAAGGCGTTATTCGGGCTTATTCCATTACAAACAAATTGTAATACGTTTCTTTGTCGTATATACAAATTTTACGACAGTGTCCCAAAAAACGACATTAACTTAGGTTGGACCTCCATTACATGAAAAGTATGGCTGTTTATTGGACGCCGTACTATTTCGTACCATTTAATTGTAGATCTACCAAGATTTTAAATGCTTCTGATGACAGTCCGATTACGTCTTTTTTGTCGCATCTGCGACTGAATCTCTCAACCCAACTACAGGAAAGGCTGTTAGGTTTTAAAACATTACAGCACAATCCGTACAGTGATATGGTACGCACGTACAAATACTAAATCATAGTACACTGGAGTAAAGAATCTACATTTAGGTTTTGCCATAGATGTTTCATTCGTACTATGCGCACGGTAAAGTATTTTGAGAAAGAAATGCATATGCGCATTATTCAAAATTTCACATTTTTTAAAATGCGTTGATCGGATTTGACTTAAAATCGAAACATTTAATCAGAAATAATACTTCAACTTAGGGTATGTGCTCATGTATTCAACTATCGGTTTTTTTTGTCGTTTTACTACAAACTTCAGTCCCCAACGAGAAAATCTCATTTTGGCGGTTTCAAATTTTCGACCAACGGGCACGCGAACCAGCTCAGGAAAAAAAATTATCAGAAATCATCTCGCAAATTGATTTTAGTTAAATTATCACCATGACAGCAAATAAAAAACGCTCACGCAAGCGTCACACTAGTTAGAAAGTTTAGCATTAGGGAGAATACTCTCTTTTTTTTGCGTTAATATT
The DNA here is from genome assembly GCA_037447655.1 of Zygnema cylindricum. NCBI lineage: Eukaryota > Viridiplantae > Streptophyta > Zygnematophyceae > Zygnematales > Zygnemataceae > Zygnema > Zygnema cylindricum. The sequence goes on along the minus strand of JBBHKE010001363.1, from coordinate 11,804 downwards.
GGTACTGATAAAATAGTGTTAGTTACTAATTTTAAATTTTTTTAAAAGTGTATCATACGAATTGTGTCGTGTAATTGTTTTGTACAGACGTACAAAATAAGTGTCATATAAAGGAGTCGACAGTGGAAATTGAGTGTGTTGCACGGAAAGTCGTGCGCAGATTCCATTCCAAGTCATAAAGACGAGGGAAAATCGAGATAGCCTGTTCTCACATGTTCAAGCGTCGAAAATGTGAACACAGGCTATCGCGGCTAACCCTAAAAATATGGGAACGCGTATCGGTTTCTTAACTCTAATAACAATTCACGTTGTACTTTAATTTTTTATTTTTTGAAAATTCCGTGCATTATATCCGTACATATTTTCCGTACACAAAAAGTTACGAAAAGTTCAAAAAACCCAAAAAATAATGCATAATCGTAAAATTTTCAAAATTTTAATGAATGAAACATCTATGGGTTTTGCTCTTAATCTTTGACGATTTTTAGCATCTAAACACAAGCTTACGCGCAACCAATCAAAGTACAACACGACGGTGAAAGGTACATTACACCGTGTATCGCCATTGATGTTAATAATCTTTTCGCCACTTAAAACATATTATATCCGTACAAAGCTGTCCAATTTTCACATGTATACCGCTATTCGAAAACTGAGAATCTTTTCTTTCAATCGCAACCGTCAAATCCACAATCCGGCATCTGTGTATGGAGAAAAGATGTTTTATGTGACGAAAAAAACATTAACACCAATAGCGATGCACGGTGCAGCCTACAATACACCGCGAATCGCTATTAGCGTTAACAAATATTTTGTGTTAAAAAACAACTAGTGTGATTAACGCTAATTGGGAATTTGGGGATTTTCAAGGAAATCAATCACTCTAATTTGGTTTTTAGTAGTGCCGTGTATCGGTAAAAAAATTATCGCGATAACACCAATACCAAGAGTTATCGGTTATTGAACGGTCAGAGTTACTGATATATTTGTACTTTTTGTACTTTCTGTTTGGAGTACACGTGGCAAGTTTTTAGTGGATCCCAAGGAAGAAAGGGACAAAGTCATGTCGTCGAATGTGAAAGCTACATCATTTTAACTGGAGTCGTACTAAAGTCGTACATATCTAATGTCGGCTATTGTACTTTCAGCTTGTATAAATGATCTGATTGGTAGGCACCTCAGTAGATAGGGGTTGTGAGTAGGGCGCGTCGGGGGAATAACACGTATAGTTGAGTGAACTTGTCGTACATTTATCTGTACGGTCCGTACATATATCTCCATACCGATATATCGATTATCGGCTAGCCGAAAAAAGTCCCATATCGGCTATCGGCAAATCCTTACCGATACACAACACTAGTTTTTAGGGTCTTTTCAATCACTCTATTTAAGAATTAGGGTTAAAAATTCAGGGCGTCGCATTAGCGTGATTAACGCTAATAGCGATTCGCGGTATACTGTACACCGCCAGTCGCTATTAGCGCAGTGTATGCTAATTACGTCCCACTTTTTTTATTTTTTATTCTCTATTAGCGTAGGTCATTCTTTTTTTTTCTTTACTCTATTTAGGGTTAATTTTTTAGTACCGTACAAAACGGAAGTACGTCATCTTTTATATTGTGTGATGTACGCTCAGAGTCAGGTCGTACAAAACGTACCTTTTTAAGTGAAAAGTACAATTCATTTTGTTTAGTAGCCGCGGACGCATGAGAATGTGCGGTCTAAAAGGGGGATCGAATCGGGTTGTCAAATATCACATTCGCATATATTCGTCCAGCAACCACGTTTCGATGTGTGAACGTACAATTTGTGTACGATTTGTCAGATTTTGTACAAATGCCTATATTAGTGTAAGGCTGCGGCCCCATGTAGTTGTAACTTAGCGTACTTACTTTGTATTTTAGCGCGGATCCGGCGGACCCGGATTTCAAATGTCTCTGTGTGTTCATCCGAAATTGTTACTTAAGTTTGTGACATATGTATACGTCGACAACGCCCGTGATGGCTGTCACCGTGTACAATTTGTGATGACGCACCATATTTTTTTGAAACTTTTTGAAGTGTCGCAAGACACATCGTACTTTTTGAAACGATTTGCGGATTTGGTATGTCGCATGTCTTTGCCTGACATCGTTGACGTAGAGCCTTGCACCCGTGGCTGTGCAAAATGCCTTTGCATAAACCTCTCCCGTCCGGCCGCCATTACTTCGCAGATTTTTCACGTTCGCAGAATTTTCAACCTGCAGCGTCGAGACCCCTGCAAAAAAAGAACCGTACAACATGCAAGCCGACAAAAACAAACAAACCATGTACTTTTTTTTGTCGTAAAAAACTTCTAAAATTTTTTCACACATGGGAATATATTTTCAGATTGGTGTAGACTGATTTGCTTAGCTTAAAACACATTGCCGATTTGTTTTATAATAAGTTTGAAAATGACGTGACAGTGTGTCCGAAAAAACGCAACACGACAAATTTTCGTACATCCTAAGTTCAAGAATGACGCAAATTGTACTCTACAAATTTGCAATTTCTTCGTACGGTCGCAACTTAGGCAGTACGGCGCTAAGTTATATAGGAAAACGGCAGAAAAAAGCCCGAACTTAGCCACATGGGGCCGCAGCCTAAGCATGTTTGCGACCGACATTTACTTTTTTCAAAGACCCAAATTAGAATTATTAAACAATTAGAATATATGATTTTTTTCAAAATTTTCAGATTCTTAATTAGCGTAAACCACGGTAATTATTCATTTACGCTAAAGAAACTTCTACGCTAATAGCGATTGGCGGTGTAGTGAACTGGCACGATATTGCTGGAGAATTGCTCAAATAATTATACTAGGAAACGTTTCCGTACGATTTCTGGCACCGCCTTACGGACTTCAGGCCTTCCAATTCCTGGTGCTAAATTCCCGACAAAAGAAACGATTTCCTATATCCGAACGGATTACCGCCCTAAAGATTCGTTCTCCAAGTCACCCTTAGCCAATACTCTTTCGAATAACCACGTGCCGCGTCCCGAGATGAACCTCAGACCTGCGGACGCATTTATTAAAATCACCGACCTGCGATTCTACTCACAATTCATTGGTCCACGTGGAATCTGACGTCGCACCGCCAAAACTGTCCTTTCTGGACATTGATTTGCCAGATTCTGAGCAGCTGCAGTTGTCTGACGGAAGTTTTAACGTGTCGGAAATTTAAATTTGAAAACTCGTTTTTTTCACAGGACGTGCCCCTAGCATAGCATGCGTAGGTGTCCCAGGTGTCCCATCGTACAAAAAGTACAGTCCTACGGATTCTCACCATTGGTCGAAAAGGTGTCCCGTCGGAGAATTAGGCGGCGGCGGGATTTGACGAGAAAAGGAAACAAAAGAAAAGGATACGGGCCAAAGGAAAAAAGAAAGGGGAAAAGGGAAAAGGAAAAGGAAAAGGAAAAGGAAAAGGGAAGGAATGGAAGGGAGGAGAAGGGAAGGAATGGAAGGGGGAAAAAGAAAAGGGAAAAGTTTGCCGTACAAAGCTTTCCGTACAAAGTTTCCATCTTGCATTTCTCTCATTATCCACATATTTTTGGTGCATTCGTGTTTTTTTGTTAAAACTCGCGCAAATATTTCATCTTGGGAGGGTTTGGACGACCAAGTCGGAGCAAATGAAGAGATGACACGTGGCACGCAGAAAAATGTGACATCTGTCACATATCCAAGAATGCAAGGGAGGGAAAGAGAAATGGAAAAAAGTGGAGTCAACAATTTGACGGAAAATGGAACCGGAACGATCCAAAATAGAAAAAATATTTCACAAAATTTGTCCTTTTGGGGTATTTCACCAACATCCGAAAAAAAGTTAAATTTTTCGGAATTCGAAACGGTTATAAATGGGACTCAAATTTTTTTAAATTCTTCGGAAGTTGAAACGGTGATAAAGGGGTCTAATTTGACATCTCCAAAAAAAAATAGAAGGGAGGCACTTTGTGGAATTCGAGCTTCAAGGGACAGGTGAGGAAACAATTTGAAATTAAATGATGCTATAATATTGCATTCAAATTATTGATTAGCGATTATCGGTCATCTGGAAAAAGTCCATGATATAAACCCATAACATTCGTTGTGTTTTACCATAGTTAATGTCGAAGGATTTCAAGTGTACATTGTACAACAAAGAGTGTTGAAGGATTTCAAGTGTACATTGTACAACAAAGAGTGTTGAAGGATTTCAAGTGTACATTGTACAACAAAGAGTGAGGAAGGATTTCAAGTGTACATTGTACAACAAAGAGTGTTGAAGGATTTCAAGTGTACATTGTACAACAAAGAGTGAGGAAGGATTTCAAGTGTACATTGTACAACAAAGAGTGAGGAAGGATTTCAAGTGTACATTGTACAACAAAGAGTGTGGAAGGATTTCAAGTGTACATTGTACAACAAAGAGTGAGGAAGGATTTCAAGTGTACATTGTACAACAAAGAGTGTTGAAGGATTTTAAGTGTACATCACATCAGTGTGGCCAAAACAATTTATGCATAAGAATTATTCAATTCTACCTTTTTCTAAGGTGAACGAGAAACATCAGTTTAGTGAAAAAAATGATTATGTGTGAGACTATTGAAAAACATATGATTCCCTGGAACTTGTACCGCAACTAGTATGGACTGACAATGTCAATACGACTATACCCTCACTAATTGCAGTAAGGGTTGTGTACTATCGATATTAGCGTGGATGTTTTTTTCACGACTTAAATCATCTTTACTCCGTGCACTTTTTCGGGTTATAATATGATGGGTGATGGAAAGGTAAGAATCTTACCTTCCGATTGGCGGTCTTCAAGCGGAATCAGGTGTTCACAGGAAAAAGTTGATTAAAGTGGCGAAAAAAACATTGACACAAATAACAATACACGGTATAGTGTGGTCCACACATCATGAATCACGTCCATTTAACCATTTTTTTTAAGTGAAATATGTTATTTTTTTGTGTGAAAGTTCAAATACACTCGGAGAATTGTACAAGATTTTTTATATGGAAATTCGATACAGAAAAAGTTAGTCGGCAATGTTGAGTAAAACAATGTACCGAAATTAGAGTGGATTGACGTTGGTAATTCAATTTTCAATGAGTTAACTAAACCTACACTAGACCATAAAACATTGGAGTTGAATTTGGGCCTCTCTCATACTCCTCTCTCCCTCCACATAGCAAACTTCACTGCCGCACACATTAAACTCTCTCTCCCTCCCTCTTGGGTCTCCCCCACCCGCCCACTCTGAATCTCTATCCACTCCTCCCTCTCTCTCTCGTTTCACTCTCTCCTCCGTTTCTCCCCCTCTCTTTCTTGCTCTGTCATGTTCCTCTCTCCTTTATTTCCCCTCTCTCCTTTATTTCCCCTCTCTCACTCCCTGTCTCTTACTCTCTCTCTCTCTTTCTCCCTCTCTCAAGCCCTAGCCCACCTTCCTGTCTTCCTCCCTCTCTGTGTCTCTCTCTCCCTCTCTCTTCTCTCGTCCCTCTCTGTAACTCTAATCCTCTCTCTCCCTCTCTTCCTTTTCCCCCCTCATTCTCTCTCATCATCTCACTCTCTCATCATCCTTCTCTCTCTCATCACCCGTCTCTCTCATCACCCCTCTCGCTCTCATCATCCCTCTCTCTCATCATCCTTCTCTCTCTCACTTGCAGAAAACTCTACAATAAACACTCCATGAGAACTTCCACCGTAAGATGGCCCCTCCAATGGATGCCACAAACCGACAAATTTCTTCTTATGCATTGTAAAGTTGGAAGGGTATAATAGTTTCTCTCCCACTCTCCTCTCTCGTTCCTCACTCTCCCTCTCCCTCTCCCTCTCCCTCTCGCTGTCCCTCTCGCTGTCCATCCCCCTTCCCTCTCGCTGTCCCTCTCCCTTCCCTCTCCCTTCCCTCTCGCTGTCCCTCTCCCTTCCCTCTCCCTCCACCTCTCCCTCTCCCTCTTCCTCTCCCTCTTCCTCTCCCTCTCCCTCTCCCTCGCCCTCGCCCTCTCCCTCTCGCTCTCCCTCTCCCTCTCCCTCTCCCTCTCCCTCTCCCTCTCCCTCTCCCTCTCCTCTCCCTCTCCCTCTCCCTCTCCCTCTCCCTCTCCCTCTCCCTCTCCCTCTCCCTCTCCCTCTCCCTCTCTCCCTCTCCCTCTCCCTCTCCCTCTCTCTCTCCCTCTCCCTCTCCCTCTCCCTCTCCTCTCCCTCTCCCCCTCGCCCTCGCCCTCGCCCTCGCCTCTCGCTCTCGCTCTCCTTCCCCCTCTCTCTCTCCCTCTCTTCCTCTTTCTCTATGCCACTCCCTCTCCTGGTCCCTCTCCCTCTCCCTTTCCCACTCCCCCTTTTCCTCCTTACTATCTCTTGTCATCTGTGATTAGATGTCATTCCTTTCATTCTTACTGTCAATGGCTTTCTATTTTAATTTAACTTTTTTTGATAATAGGCTATATAGAAACAAAACTACACATTTTACCTTTGATTTTCCATAATGGGATTATTTTACATTTGTTTTTACTTTTGGCTTTTCCGTATGTAATTTTTTTTTGTTAACTTTAAGAAATTTGAATGATTTCACTAATCTGTTATCAGATGAAAAAGAAAAAGTACAATCTGTTGGTGTCGTTTTATAGAAATTTTTTAAGGTTTTAATTGCGAAGGAAAAAAAAGAAAATGTTGCTTATTTTTCTTAAAGAATTAACTATTTGAGATATAATCTAATTGGTGAATAAATCGATGTTGTAATGGGTAAATGTTTTATTCTAATTTTAACAATGTTTTTTTGAGAGTTTCGCATAGTATTATCAATCTATCTTCTTTCTAACTTTACCATAATACACCGTGTATCGCTATTCGTGTTAATGTTTTCTTCGCCACTTAAAACATCTATTCTCCGTACACACTTGTCGGATTGTCAATCTGGCGGTTGCGATTGAAAGCCAAGATTCTCACCTTTCCCATTGGCAGTCTCCATGTGAAAATCGGGAGAAAAGATGTTTTAAGTGACGAAAAACATATGAACACTAATAGCGATACACGGTGTACTGTCGAGTCGGCTTTTTTTTTGCACCGAACTTAATAATGTTTAATGTTTCTTTTTTTGTCAACAATCTTTTAAGGAATTGTGACAAGAATGATTAAGGTAATGCACAAAAAGTACATACCCTAAGAAAAAAAATCTGTTTGTAAAATTTTTCTTTTCTGTGTTTCCGCATTTTAGTGAAGAGAGAGAAGAGAGAAGAGACATGATGTAAAGAGGCTTCGGCCAAGAACACTTATAAATCTTTTTGGCTGAATATTCCTCTTGTCTTTTATGAGCTTCCGCTGTGTAATGATTTATGTTTTGAGAATTATTTTAAGTAAAACTCTTTTGCCCTAGATCGTACAGAAATTACAGTCGAAAATATCTCTTTGATATTAATTATGTTCGAAAGTGTTACGGAATCAACACGATTATGACCACCTACCAGTACAGAAAAAAGTATCGTAAAAATATAGTTGTCGATCAAGTTTTATGTATGAATCATCCGGGATGTCCGATAAAAAACTTTTCCGCACCAATCGAGCAATATTTTATGCATTGGCAAAAATTCGATTTTCAGGGCGTGAACCGAAACCTCAAATGTTGTCGGAACTATCTTGCGAATTAACAATCGAAGAAGTTAAAGAATTTTACGGAAACGCTACGGGACGCATTTTGTATATAGGAGATAATTTGTTTCGTGTACTTAAAACAAAATCGATTTTCGATGTACCCATAAGAAGATCGGAAAGTTGTCCTTCTAATGTTGCCGTGATTCCCGGCAAAATAGTTTTAAGATCTGGAAAGAAATTCGTCGAGGATGTTTTTAAAGGAAGAAAATTCATGGCGGTACATATTCGTAGGGGAGATTTTCAACGGAGTATTCTAAGGACAAAGATTGTAATGTAACGACCGAAAGAATTGTTCGGTGTTTGACAAAAAAAATCATCAATTTCAAAGTTAAAGAACTTTTTCTAGCGACAAATACGGATCCCCAAGAGGTACGGAGAACAAAACTGTATTTTGATCTTATTTTCATTCATTTATTTATTTTCTTCAAATATTTTGTTTTAATATTTGTTATCGTACTAAAGAAAATGGTGAAAAGACTTATTGATTAAAAATTGAAAAATCATGATAGTTCTAAACATACTGCAAAAAAGTTGATGAGTGGTTCCTTTAATATTGCGAGGAGAAATAAACATGCAAAGCTCATCAATTTTCGTTTTTCTCTTTATACCACAAAACATTAAAATATCATTGATCATTAATATGCTCCATAACATAAAAATTATGACTTTTTGCCTTGTTTTGTTTTGTTTTTCAATAACCAACAATATCAGAGTGACTTGTATTGATTGATCTAACATTTTTCTCTACTTTTTTCTATTTTCATTTTCCTTTCTCCCTCCCTTATTTTTTTGCCAGTTGGATTACCTTTTAAAAGTCTTGCCTGATGTGGGTTTAAACAAATTACGAGTAGTACGTTTAGAAACCGAATTAAAAGAAGACAAACGATGGGCTATTCCTTTATTACGTGCGAATGAAACTTTACAAGGCCTTCTTAAAGCAGAACTAGATAAAATCATTTCTATGTATTCAACAGTATTTGTAGGAACATGGAAATCCACATATACTTTAGATATACAAAGATTAAGATATGGATTTGGTACTTCGAGTCACCGAGATTCTTATATATGTCAACACCCTCGACATTGATTTGACAAAACATTAGATGTTTAGAAAATTAGGTTTAGTCAAAATTTGCTTACATTTCTGTGCGATATTTTCATTTATCCTTCTTAGAAAATTTTGATGTTTATCTCATAGACATTGACATTGATTGGACAAAAATAACACTTACAAAATTGATTTTCAAAAATTAAGTATTATCAGATTTTGACTACGTATCGCCGACAAAACGAAAATTTTGAACTTTTGATTAACAACTCCCTTAAAAAACCCTCCTCCTTCCCTCCCTCCCCCTCCCTCCCTCCCTCCCACTTCTCCCTCCCTCCCTCTTCCCTCCTTTCCTCTCCCTCTCCCCAGATTCGATGATTTCCAACAAGAGTGTAATTCTCTGTTTTTTTGTTCTTCTTTACTTTATGGTGATTTTGATTGGATCCTTTTTTTTTTTTTTTCCTCTTTTGTGCTCGGTTCTGTTTCCGTACTTTTTTAACGTTGAAGGGGCAAAAATGTGTAGTCGCTGTCAATCTTAAATTTTGTAACTTTGCTTCAAATTGCTACTTCAAATTTTAACGTGAAAATGTTTGTTTTTTTGTGCCGAATATGGAGACGAATGGTTGTTTTGTATCTAATGATTATTTTCCAAATGTGAATAAAATCTTCTAAACAATGTGGTGAAATGCAGTTCTGTAGATTCTCCTTTTCCTTTATTGTATATTATTAAGTTTGTAATATTGAAAGTCCTTATTTATGTCAAAACTTCGACATTGATTAGGTGCATGTAAAAGTTAAAGTATTGACTTTTGTCTCTTTTAGCTTCCATTTTCATACATCCTTTTGTTTTTTTATTTTTGGATTTATAATTTTGAACGAATAAAATCAAAAGGGGGAGAGAGAAAAAAAAGTTTTTTTCTTTTCTTTTTACATTTTTGTTGGGTTAAGTGTAGATTGCTTCAATATTTTAATAGATTATTAACAAAGATTTCTTACTCTGTAAAATACGAAACAGCCATACTGAACCACTAATAATAGGTTAATAACTAATTATAATAAACATTACTACCAAATAAAATTTAAAACATTATTTAGATTACTCATTCATTAACAAAGCACCAACCCGAATTAAAGACTAGTTTGAAAAGTATACAACAAAATTAATTTTGGGAGTTACAGTTATTTTGAATTACAAACATCCAAATTTATTCACTTCTTAAAACAGATTATTTTGCTTTGAAGTATTATCCAAATTCCCTGAAAAGCTTAAGCATCTCAATTACAATGGTTTCCCAGTAAATTTTCAATTCGAAAACCTCTTGATAGGTCATCAACCAAGTTTCAAAACCCTAAAAAACTAAAAACCCTGAAAAACCTAAAATCTGATCCGATATTCCGCACCGACACTATGATTCTAACTCTGATTCAAGATCATAATTTTACTAATTTGATTTTTTTTTCTAATTATAACCCAAATTGTAAACGAGCATGAAAATTGATAATTGTACATCACACTGTATTTCTCAAACACCTAAACAACACAATAAATGCAAAAAAGATAATAATGTTAACAAACAAAAGAACAAAAACCAAAACAACACGAAAAGAAAAGGAAAGAAAAGAAACGAGACTGATGACTTTACTTTACCAAAGAATGAAATACATAAAAAAATTGAAACAATACGTCTCCGCGATTCTCAAAAGACCACTACGATACATTTTTGGAGACCTTCCAACCCCTAAAAAAGCTCTAAAAACCCTAAAAACTCTATAAACCACACACACTCTAATTCAAGTTGAGATTCAAAATACTACTATCTAAAGTTGGACTCTGTGACGCATCGTCACCGGCTTTCATTTTTTGTTCCTCTACCCACGATCTCACCAACGGCACTAAAGGACGAAGTTTTTCCTCGAGTTCTCCGGTATGAATTATTGTACTCGAGTGGTCTTTCACACATGAAAAACAATCCCTAATTTTACGACATTCGAGTTCCGATATGGGTAACCATTCCCTAGCGAGAAAAAAGATACACACACACACACACACACACAAAAAAAAAGTGAGAACAAAAAACAATGTGCGGACAAAAAAAATGTGAAAAAGAAAAAAACACAAAGCAAAGATAAAAAAAAACGAAAAACAAAGACTGTCGCGCAAAAAAAAAAGTGAAAAAAAGGTTACAGAATCACGCCAAGTCAAAAAGTGCTAAGACTTACATCCAGAATAAAAATAGAAGTAAAAATAACTAATGAAACAAACACTCTCTCGCACATACATATGTATACACACATTTACATATTATATATAGATGTACATACACCACATACATATACACATAAAACGCACAGACACATACACGCATATATACACATACCCATATACACATATATACACATACATATACATACATATGTATACAAATATACACATACATACACACATACACACATACACAAACACACGTATACACATACATATATATATATATATATATACATACATACATGTAAACATATATACATACATACATATATACATATGTACATATATTCATAGACATATATGCATACATACGTTATATACATATATACACATATACATATGCACATATGTACAAATATACACATATACATGCATACATATATACATATATAAACATACATATACATATATACACATACACACAATTTACACATACACACATGTTTGTGGCTATGTGTACGAAGAACTTGCACTGAATGAAAGAAGTTACAAACATGAAAACAATCATAACAACAACTTCAAACTGAAGAGAAACAAAAAGAAACAAAAAGGAACACAAGGCAAGGGAATGCAAAGATCTAAAGACAGAGAGCAAAAAATGGAATTCCATGGGTACATCAAAGCATTTTGGAGAACCAAAAAAAAAAAAAAAAAAAACACCTTTGAAAACAATTATTGTCGTAAGTCGAATTTTCAAAATGGGTATTAGAAAGTTGATGATGGTGGACCCCACATCTCTCCGCCGTCTCCTTATAAATACGGTAATCGAATTTATAAGGAAGGATTTCCAAAAAATGAGACCCACCTAGAAACAACAAATAGAGTGGATATAAAGCAAAATACT